>PVIU01003461.1:0-144827 GCA_004026605.1 Ondatra zibethicus
ACAAAGGTCTGATCTCCAAAATATACAAAGATCTCAAGAAACTAGACATTAAAATTCTAAATACCCCAATTAAAAAATGGGGTAAGGATCTGAATAGAGAATTCTCAACAGAGGATGTTCGAATGGCCAAAAGATACTTAAGGTCATGTTCAACTTCCTTAGCAATCAGGGAAATGCAGATCAAAACAACTTTGAGATAATCTTACACCTGTCAGAATGGCCAAAATCAAAAACACCAACGATTCCCTATGCTGGAGAGGATGTGGAGTAAGGGAAAACAATTCTTAATAGCACTGATTTAAAAAATGGTTTGTGAGGGCCTGGGAGATGACTAAGTGTGTGCTTGCCATATAAGCAGGAGAACCTGAGTTAGATCCCCAACACCCAGTTGAAAAATTCTTGTGGTGAGAGGTGGCATGCTCTTAGAAACCCAGCACTGAGGAGACAGAGGCCAGAAGATCCCTGAGGCTCACTGGCCAGACAGCCTAGCCTACTTGGTGCCTAAGGAATGACACCCAAGGTTTACATCTGGCCTCCACTTGCACATACACATACATGCATGCACTCCCCCATATATGTACCCCCATTCATAAACACACCTACAGTACTCCCCCTAAAACAAATAGAAGTAAAAATAGACATTCAGATAATGCAAATTCTCACGCTACAATTCCGGGGCACACGGGGAAAAAGAAAACAAAGGGGTCTGTCATCACAGTGTGCTTCCTGGGTTTTAGCAGTTGAAGGATCACTCCTAGTTTGCTGTTTATTTTAAGAGGAAACAGGGTCCATGAAGGCTGAGTGGTTTTGCTCCAAGTTCTAAGAGTTGGGCAGAGTCTCAGGTTCACAGAAGACATTTGTTTTTCATTTCCCATTGAAGTAAGATCCCTAACTCTTTCTAGTCCCAACTCTACAGCAGGAAAAGAAACAGCCACTTGGGTAAGTCAGCCCAACCAGAGGTCATTAAAATTTTTAATTCTCTTTGACTTAGGAGATCACAGTGACCCCTGAACCAAAACCTGTCTAGAACAAAGGGTGAACCTTACTTTTCAACAAATTTGCCAAATCCAAATTCCAGCATGTTTGCGAGGCACGTTGTCTCTGTGGGCTTTATCTCATAGCCAACAATATCGCTGATCTGCAAAGGAAGGACAGAGATGAGGGGTAGGTGTGGAAGGTAGTGCTGCCCAGTAGAACCTCTGTACGGATGGAAAATTAAATTATCTTCACTGTCCAATATTGTCGCCACTCGTCCCAGGCGGCTGTTGAGTCTGACACTGTTGGTCTGAGGGTTCTGGAGGCTGTTGCAGAGCCACACCATAGCTGGTTTCTCCCAAGTTTGTCTCCCAATCAATTCACAAACATTCAAAAGACCGGAACAGAGCCTCAGCTGTGCTTCAAGGGAGGCTGAGTCTGGGACAAGCTGAGGTGAGTACTTGCTGAGTGACAGGGAGGGTCTGTCAGGCAGACTCTCCAGTGCTCTGAGCTGGGGAACAGCAAGGATTCCCTCCAAAAGAGCATTAAAGCGGGGCTTGTGATCCTGGCTGCTCAAGAGTCTGAGGAAGGAGAGTCATCATTTTTAGCCCTACAGAGTGAGTTCAAGGCCAACTTGGCCAGCTTAGTGAGACCCTGCCTCAAAGTTAAAAGTGAAAGGTGATTAATGGCACAACATGCACCCAGGTTCAATCCCCAGTACTGCTCAAAACAGAACAAAGAAAAGTCCCCCATGCACTCCAGGGGGGTTACTTGTCAGGGTCCCCATCCCGCTGGTGTGACACTGCCTCAGGCTCACCTCTTCAGTACAGACACCCCTAAGGAAGCTCTGTGTGAAGCTTCTGAAAGAGCTGGGTAGCACCAAGGTCCTCCATGCTAAAGAAGAGATGAGGACTGAAGCAGGAATGGGCATCTGTATGGAAAAATGATCGGTTGCTGGGCTTCTCCTTTACTTGGCTGCCAGAGGATTAGAAAACACCAGAGCAGAAAAGAGTGTGGGTGCCATGTCACACTCTGTCTTACCCTGTGTCCTTGGCACCTGACACTTGGTAGATGGCAGTATTTGTGGAGGAAAAGTCTGACTCAATCAGAGAACTCGAATGGCTTCCAATTCAGGTTCTGGGGACCTCTGGAGGAGCAGTATGGTAATAAACTAAAAATAGCAAACATTTACTGGGGGCTTACGATGAATGGGATTGTTTCAAGAGCTTCCACACTTATTTTAGTATCCTAGCACCACGAAGACCTTGCTAATGCATTTTTCCCACTTTCCACCTAAAGGATCTGAGCTGGAGAAATTATCTTGCCTAAGACCATCCAGTTAGTAAATAGCAGAATTGGCATCTGGATCCAATTCTGACTCCAACAAATGCTATCCACAAAATGCTAATGTCTCTTACACATCCTCTATGTATAGCTGTCTGTGCCATATACTGCACAGCTCTTGGCAAAGGTAGTGTTTGGCAGAATTTTACAGAGCACAATCTGCACAAGGAGATTTGTAGCCTTGACCTTTCACTTATTATTGAAAATATCTGATATCTATCTATCTACTATGTATCTATCTACTATCTATCTATCTATCTATCTATCTATCTATCTATCTATCTATCTATCTATCTGTGTGTTTGTAAGTGAATGACGCATGCACTTGGATATTGTAGCACACATGTGGAGGTCAGAGGACAATTTGCAGGAATTGACTTTCTCTTTCTGACATATAGTTCCTGGTGATTGAACTCAGGTTGTCAGGCTTGGGGGCAAGTTTCTTTACCTGCTGACCCATCTTGTTGCCCCTGTTTATTTTTTTATACATTAAAATACAGCAGCACACAGACTATCTCAGGGGCTAAAGTACACTTACATAAAGCATTTGGCATAGTAATTGGCTCACAGTGAGGGCTTGGAGATTGACAGGACTTTCAGATTATTTTTTAAGAATATAAATATTGACAAGGCATTTTTCTCTAATTTTAAGATCCCAGAACAATGCTATCTATGTAGACGCTAGTCTCTAATGGCCTCTAAGCCTCTCAAACATGCTTGTCTGAATTGAGACGTGTTCTGGGTATAGTACCAAATACTTCATACTACTGCTCAAGGTGGATGGATACATAAATGTCAATGTGTACTAGCTTAGGTAGCATATACCTATGAAATTTATTTTACTTATTTCCTTTTACTTTAGAAAACATAGGTAAACTGGGAGCAGCTTAATGGAAGGACACTTGTCTTGCATGGGCAAGTTACTAGGCTTAAACCCCACTACCACAAAAAAGAAAAGAGAACGTTGCAGTCTTCACGTGTGACTGCTAGAATCATTAGCACGTGCATATGGCTAGCTTTGGTCCTAGGGACAGCATCTTCAGAACTTTCTGGCCAGTTTTGGTCCATAGCACTGACTACGTGTTTCCTTGTCTGATCTTGTTTTAAAACCAAACAACAAGACCTCTAAGTTCAATTGGCCAGAAACCACAGCCCAGCCATCCTGGGATCCCAGAAAACCTGTCTTCAGTCCTCAAGACATCATGGGTGGCTTCGATTTTAGAGCCTTTTTTGCCAGGACCAGAATCTATATAAATCTCTCCTTGGTGGCAGGGTGGGGATGGGGGGGAGATATTAGGGCAGATTGTAGCTTTGCCTGGCTTGGGGCTGTCACAGGTGTGGGGCCCTAAGTAGGGACAGCCCCTAGGATATCTGGTGACCCATGTCCTTTCTTACCTGCTCAGCCTGCTGGATATCCACTCTAGAGATTCCTTCCTTCCTTCCTTCCTTCCTTCCTTCCTTCCTTCCTTCCTTCCTTCCTTCCTTCCTTCCTTCCTTCCTTCCTTCCTGGGGCTATGTTCCACTGTTAGTTTTGATCCGCTGCCCTGTCTGCCTTTCTTCCTCATGCCTCATGTGCTCTCTTGACATTGCTTTTTTTTTTTTAAGCCAAACAGACCTGGATTCCAGTTCCCTCCTGGCCCACAGCTTACTAACTAGCTATATGACAGCTTACTTTTCAATGCTCAGATTTTCTACCTATGAACAGTGCCTCTTTCAAAGAGTTGTTGAAGATGCAATGGAAGAATTCAAATAAAGTGTGCCTTATTTGTTATTAATGCCCGGGAGCTTGTGTCTGAGCTGAGATCACTGCTCAGTTATAAGTCTAAGGAGTGTTTGTTTAAGAGGCCTAGGAAAAGACAAGAATGATGAGAACTAAGAATGCCTGGTGGGGGGTTGGTGCTTACACATGAGGACAGCAGATGGCAGAGACAGCACCCCGAGAAGGCACAGAGACCCCTGGAGTGCTTTCTTTTTTAAAAAAATCATATTTGATATTTTTGAGTTGCTGGGGCTCAAATTTAGAGGCTTGTGCATGTTGGGCAAGTAACCCCTGACTGAGTCACACCCTTGGCCCTAAGGAGTGTTCTTTAAGGGTTGACTCAAACACTTTGAATACTGCCATCTCAAGAAGTCTGGCACTGTAAGAAGTCACCTGTCCATCCATGTTCTTAGATCCCGACATAGGTCAAAGGTCTAGGTCACCCACATCCATGGGGATAGAAGCCCCACGAGCATCTATCTATAAGGTCAGAAGCCCTTCGCAGATTCCCTTTAGGGGAGAGGCCTGCATGATGACCTAACTATCACTTGCCTTCCTGCACAGCATCCCAACCCTTGCCGGGGCCCCAAGTCTTCTGCTTTTCTGTGAAGCTGAAGACAGCTCCTCCCTGCAGACAGACCTTGAACCATTCACGTATCAAGACCCCTGTCTTTCTGTGGTTCAATCTCAGGCATAGTTCTTAGAGAAGAATCTGCCCATGTCAAGCCTTGCCACTCCACATAGCAACTTCCTGGGAGAGGGCACTTCAAGGCCACTTAAATGTGGCAATCACTTTCGAAACACAGCAAACCCTTCCTTTTCATGCTTGGTGTTCACACCACACTCGTCACCCTCACACTTTGTTGCTTATTAAAATCCTTACTATTTTTAGGGAGAATAATTTATTGCTCTAATTTATGGGCTTCAAGAGCTTAAAGAGAGCAACTTACTTCTTTGTTTGTCTATTTGTTTGAGACAGGACCTAATTCTGTAGCCCAGACTATCCTGGAATCTTCTATGTTGTTTGTCTCAGCTTCTCAAATGCTGGGATTATGGGAACGTGCCACCACACCCAATGTGTCAAACTCTTTCTAAACCTAGCCTGTTTGACTGGGAAACTCAGCACCAAAGATAACCCACACAGGAATCGTCTGGGATCATTTGCAAGGTCTCAGAAAAGGGGGAGACTTTGTTTTTGGGGACGGAGGAGCCAATCACAGCTTACCCGTCGTGGCTATAACCACTGTCTAGAATTTTTTACACACCACAGTGGGGGCCCAACTAAAAGGATCAACCTGATCAGGAGGCCAAACGTTCATCCCATGATCTACCTATTCCCTTCCTGAAGACCAGCCAGCCAATTATAACCTCTTTTCCCTCAGGGAGACTTTCATTTCCTGCTTTCCCAGAGAAAAATGGGGCAGGATGGACCACACTGGGGGTGACAAGAACCTGCTGCCAGTGCCGATCCTTCATGCCGGGGTTGCAGGAGATGTTGAGGACGGGTATGTGCTGCTTGAACTTTTCAATCTTCAACTTAACGTTCTCTGCTAAGCGCCGGGGAGCAGGCACATCTATCAAGGTCTTGGTCAACTTGTACGTCGTCCTCCACATGTTCCCAATCTCCTCTGCGATTTCCTCGGCATTCAATAAAAAGAGGGGACCTGAAACAAAGAGAAGCCCAGCCTACGATGGAGAGTCCGGTCACGTGTTAATTCCCTGGACTTGAGAATGGTGCCGGTTATGATGAAATGGGCTTAGTCTCTGGGGTTAGGTCTGGATCTGAACGGATGCCTCTGCTTAGCCAGTAGAACCTCCACACTGTCACCTGCCATTCACGATAACAACAGGCTCCGGAAGGGTGGCTGGAAGCAGTGTGAGGTAGTATAAACAAAACGGCAAATGCCACTCTGGGCACATCACGTATGTACACTCAGGGAGTTAGTCATTCTAATTAGTTTTAAATGCCACGTCGGGAGTATTAAAAGGATTTCAATGTGTTGTAACTTAACAGTTTGGGAATGGGAGCCCTCTAGAGTTCTAAGAAGATAATATATAATATTATAATTAATATAAGCTTGAAATTATTAAACAAGGACAGAAAGAAATACAAAGACTCCAGGCTCAGAGGCTAAAGTAAGGGCTAGAGATCGGATCCTGAGCACCTTGTTCAAACGAAACAAACCAAGCCGGGTGAAATGTGTGGCTGTAATCTCAGCACTGAGATGGGGGAGACAGGTAGATTGTGGGGCTCTCTGGCCAGCCAGTCTAGTCAAGATGGGGACTGGGGGTTCAGTGAGAGGCTCCCCCCATATACATACACTTAAATAAATGACATTTCAGTTTTTAAAGTACTTCAAAACATTAGTTTCTTTCCCCTGTTTTATTTTATTTTTTTTGGGCAGGGAGTTTTTAGCATTGGCTTTCTCATTCAGTCCAAATCTCCCCTTTGTTCCCATGGTAATGCATTGCTTCCTGCATTGTGATATAGCTAAGTGACTCCTAAGCACCTTCCAACTCTCAGGGCTGCCTAGGCCAAATGCAACTCCTCTCACTAAATACGCCTCAGTAACCCAAGGCATTTTTGTCAAATCGCTTGAAAATTAAATCTTACAAGAAAAAGTAGGGACTAGCAGAATAGTTGGAACCAAAGCCACTTCCAGGGTGAGAAGTGGCTCCTGCCTGCCAGGTGGACTGGATTAATGGTGACTTTACCAGCAGGGTGAATTTTAGGCTAAGATACAATGTCACTGTTCCCTCTCTACCACAGAAGTGGCCCTCTTCCCTTAGGCAGTGATGCAGCCAAGAACACTGATGAGGCTCAGAGGAGGGCTTCATTCAGGAGAGATTCCCAGGGAACCACAGCACAGGGAATTCTGCTTCTTGGTACGCACTCAACTTCAATGGAAAAAGCGAAAAGGTGCCTTCTCTTTTTTTTTAAAGTTGAAAGTAAGGTAATATTTGCAACATCCAATAAGCAAACACCACTTTCAAGGTTGTCTTCTTCAGGTTTGTGAGGAGAGTGAGAGACGGGCACTCTCACAAATCGTCAGGAGAATGAATGGATGTGTTGCTTCTCTGGGCTACAATAATGAAAGTCAGGTTCCCCCCACGAGTCGTTTTAAAAATCTTAGCGATTTTCACAACATGCCTTTTGGATCTTAGACATTTTGTACTTAGGAATTCATCTTAAGAACACAGCAATAGAAGAGAACAGGAGCAATTCTGACCAAAACACACTATGAACACATATGAAATTGTCAGAGTGATAAAAATGTTTTCAAAAAGAAAGTCATCATAATTGCCTCCGAGAACCTCAGCAAAGACGTTCATCCAGCTGGGTTTACTGTGCTGGAGCCCTAGAGATGAATGCCAAGCCTCTGATTTTATCCTTTTAACACTTTGCCCAGAGATGGCATCCAGGGTCTTAATGAAAATCATCTGCTTCTCAATAAATCACCTTCTTCAAACCCATTCTTTAAAAACCCATACTGATATAAAATATCTCATTTTATAGACTAATACAATAATATATTACATATTTATCACATATTATGCATTATATATTATAATATAAATTATAATATACAAAAATAAAATAATATGTTCTATTGTATATGTAACCTATACAATATACTATATTGTAATATAAAATAACCCATACTGAATAACTAATGTTCCCATGTGGACTCTAAGTTGAAGGAGTTTTTCTCCCAGCAAATTCGTCACTTCTCTGTACAATAAGACATGGCCTACCAAACTTCTAGAACCAAAAATCCGAAAGCTGCCTGGGGTTTTCCCTTAATTCTCCTTGCCTCATGTGTCCTCTGTGCTCTGTTGATTCCACCCACACCTTGCTTTCCTAGACTCCAGAGCCGGGTAGTTTCTAGATGCCCTTGGCACTCTGGCCCTTCTTAAAGCAATACTCAGAGGTGCTGTTCTCCATTTCTCTCCTCGTGTTTGAATCATCACCGTGACAAAGGCTCTGGGTGCTGATGGGATTTAAACCTGGAAATAGGTCCCTTGCTTTTTGGTTCCTCATCTCCCCTTGTTATTACATCAGAAAATATAAACTGTGACTGTCCTAATTCAGAGTTCTGGAATCCAAAGAACAAAGGTGATTTCAGAGCTGCCTGGGTGGATCCTCATCGTGCCCACCTCCATCCCCACTGTCTAGGCAGGCTTAGAACTTGGCATACCGTTCATCCACTCCTCCGACTTGATGCTGAACTCGTAGGCTGTGACCCACAGCTGCTCATAGGGTATTTTGTTGGTCATTAGGGTTTGCAGAAGAGGGAAGGAACTCTTCTCTTTCTCCAACAGTTCTTCCTCCTTGTTGATCAACTGTAAGAAAAAGAGGAGGCTGTCTGTTGGGTAGGTGGTTCTCTTGAACCCAGGAAACCTCCAGGACAACTCCCTCATCACTGAAAAAGCCAGATAGAGGAGGCAGACCTGCATTCGATGGGGCAGGCTTAGCGGGCAGGTCCTTGTGCTGTCTCTGAAGGCCATGGTACCTGAGCTCTAACTGCTGGAAATGGATGATTTGAGTCTTGCTGTTTCATCTTTGTTTCCAACATACTGTAGACCTCGCCATCTTCATAATTTCTACGTGAAATTTAGTTGCTCATAGGACTGTTTACCAGCATTCTTACATTTACTTGCCTCAAAGAGAAGAACTTCAGTGTTGTTTTGTTTTGTTTTTAAGACAACTTGCTAACTGACCTTTGACTTTCGGAGAAAGTAGCTTAATGGCTCCAAGTCTTTTTTTATTCCACAAAAGGACATCCATAGGGATAACAAGCAGCAGAGGTTTGTTCCAGGCATTGAGACAGCTCTAGGAAACCCTTCTCAGCATGGCTACACAACACACATAAGCACTTACCTTGCTGTAACTTCTTTGGGTACTTCATGACTTCCAAACACCTCATAAAACGTAAGCACCGTGTGGAAAAGGTAGTTGAACATACTCATGAAAGAAGGGCCAACAAACAATGGTGTGCCCCTGGCAGGTGTCATGTTCCTAAACTAAGAACCTGAATGACCAGACCCTAGAGTCCCAAGTCCCCATCACAAGGTTCCAAACCTCAAATTCCATCAGTGCAAGATCTAGGTTCTTCGAGAGTTCATTAAGCTTTTCCATGTTGTTCTTCATTTCTTCTGTGGTCATCACTTCACGCTTCCTAAAGATTTCCAGTTCTTTGCCATAGCCTTCGAGTCTCGACTCAAATTCTGAGCACCTGAAAGTGAAGACAGTCCCATCACATCTGAATCTCCATTACTGGTTCTTTCCAGGTTGTTAGCCTGGGAAGAAGGATTTGTTCTTCTGACACCTCCCAAACTCTGCATCTATCTAAAAGCAAACGAAGAAGGAGAAACACAAAACAAGTTAAAACACCAACCATCCATCTCCTAGAGATGCTGATATGAGCCTATTGGTGACTGAACATTTAAATGGAGGCTGCTTGTTCATTTCCCAACTGCTCAGACCCGAGTAATTACGCAGAAACTATATTAATTACGACACTGCTCAGCCAATGACTCAGGCATATTTCCAGCTAGCTCTTACATCTTGAATTAACCCATTTCTATTAATCTATGTATCAGCATGAGGTTGTGGCTTACTGGTAAGGATCTGGTGTCTGCCTCTTTTGGCAGCTACATGGCATCTCCTTGACTCCGTCTACTTTCTCTCTATATCTCTATTCGGATTTCCACCTGGCTTTGCTCTGCTGAACCATTGGCTGAAGCAGCTTTATTCATTAACCAATAAAAGCAACACATATACGGAAGGACTTCCCACATCATGAACATGCCTAGAAATTTTTCCTGCCCAGGGAAGTACATGCTCGAGCATGTGTTTTATGCAGTGTTTATTCGTTCCACCGTTGGATATTTACTATTGAGGACTGATACATTCCAGAACTAGGCATCGGGAAAGCATCTGTGAAGTATGCTCTTCATTTCTATGCCCTATTGGAACATGTATTTTAGTTGGGAGGGGATTTAGACAATAAGCATGGATGGGTGAGTAGGTGGATGGATGGATGGTTAAATCCATAGATTATAGATGGACAAATAATCCAGAAATATATTTCTGATAGTAACAACTGCCCTAAGGGAAACAAAACAGAGCAAAGAGAACAGCCTGCCTTATGTAATCCACTCCAGCTGGAGTGATTAGAGAGCTCTTCCCAGATCTGAGACTTCATCCATATGAACAACAAATCTGATCTTCATTTGATTCTTCCTTTACCCAATTTAGGCAGATGATCTACTGTTTCATGGACAGGATCTAGAGACAGGAGTGCTTGACTCAAATGTTTATGTTGATATTTATTAGCTATGTGGTCTTTGGGCATACCACTTAAATTCTCTATACTTCCATATATGTGTATATATATGTATATATATAATGAACTTAATAGCTAGGTAACTAAATAGAAGTAAATATAACATTGTCTAGAATTGAGCTTGGTTTATTACGTTCACTATACAAGAATTTGCTCTCATTGATGAAAATCTATATATTTTCTTCATTAATTCCACATGTTCCCAGCAGTTGCAGACTGTCTGGCATACAGACAGCAATCAATACTCATTAAATGACCAAGAGAGCTTGTACATTAGTGACAGTCCATAGATTGTGCTCTTATCTTCTTAGATTCTAAATCCTACTATAACAAGTTTAAATGTTCTTTCTTTTTCCCCTTAATAATACATTAGGGCAGTTGCTTTTCGAGTGATTTGGTTTGGGTTTCATCTCCAATTGCGCCATGTGGGAAGCAGTCTCAGACACAATCCCTACCTCTGGTTCATGCCCTGTATAATTGGCTCCCTCGAGTTTGGGCTAGATGTGGTAATCCACTTCTTACAAACAAAATATGGCAAAAGGATGGATTGGCCTCCTCAAGAAAGTTCCCAGGAAAGTCCATTTCTATCTCTTTTGCCCACCCTTTCAGTCTTACTCTGAGGGAAAACAGCTCCCCCGTGGGGAGGTTCATGTGGTAAGAAGCAGAGCCAAGGGCCAGCATGGTGCTCAAGCCTGCTAATAACCATGGGAGGAAGCCCAGAATTGGATCATCAGCTAGTGGGACCCCAAGACCAGCCCACAGCCTGGGCTAGCATTCTGACGCCAGCTTCACAGGAGACCTTGTATCGGAGACATAGAGCCAGAAATACAACTGAGTGGCTCTTAGGAGTTCTGACCCAAAGACACTGTGAGAAATCCTCATTGTTTTAAGATGCTATGTTGTGTTATGTCACCATAGATGCCTAATGTATACAATTATATAATTTCTGCTCCTTCTAATTTTTTGAGTCCTGAAACATGGCCAGCTTTTAATGAATATCTATGGGCATTTAAGAATAGATATTTTATACCTCAGGGTAAAGGTTTTGGTGTGCTATTATGAACGGAAGCCGCTGGAAAGAGCCTCACCTTTCACTGACCCTTCTCTGCAAAGCTGATTAACTGATTGAAATCTTAGTGATGGCGGAGAGATTGAGATATGGCAGGTCCAAAGTCTAATTATAATTTCTCCTGGGCTATCTCTGGTTCTCTGCTCATCTCTGTGTCTGACCTAATATCCTTGTGACTAGACCTTTTGGGATACATTAGCTTTGCAGAAGACAAGCTTCCACCATCCAAAATGCTAAGACTCTGTCAGCACCTGGGCTGACAGCACAGATTTCTCTACTTTTCCTGTAAGTCCACCCCCACCACCAATGCATCTGAAAAGGGCCTTTGATTTCTAACATTCTTTGCTCTGTTCCTGTGGAAACTTCACCAGACTGTCACCACGTGGGAACACAGAGTCTGGGGTACCTGGGGTCTGTGCTCCCCAGCCATGAGCACTCATTTTTGGTCCCAGAATAAATTCTTCTTATCCCGCAAAAGGTAGAAGCTGTGTTTTCATGTTGATATTATCAGTGTGGAGAGAGAGTGGGAGACATGCCCTGCCAGTTAGTCAAGATTACTATTTATTCCATAATCTCTGCATCCAAGTTACTCTTCTATTTGAATTATATGCTAGTTTATGTAATTTATATATAAGAATTGATGGCTGCTTAATTTTCTTTTACATTTTTAAGTAACCATCTTTGATCTACTGGTTTCCCCAAAGTGTTACTAGCCAACTGGAAAACTAGGCCATCCTCCAGCCCAGGGAGGTGTATGGCTTTATTCTCTTGTTCATCGTCACAGCCCCTCTGTCACCTTGGTTCTCCTTATCATTCTTCCTCTTCACATGGCCTGGGTGGCCACTACCGTAAGGAGAGCAGAGGGAGAAGTCTATCTTCTGAGAGGCCAGATAAGACAATGAAGGATGGGATGTGAATTAGTTAGGGTTTTATTGCTGTGAAGAGACACCATGACCACGGCAACTCTTATAAGGAAAACATTTCGCTGAGGTGGCTTACAGTTTAGAGGTTCAGTCCATGATCATCATGGTGGGGGTATGCAACATGCAGACAGATGGGATGCCGGAGGAATAGCTACATCTTGCAGGCAACAGGAAGTCCACTGACAGTCACTCTGAGGGAAGTGTGAGCAAAAGAGACCTCAAAGCCTTCCCCCACAGTGTCACACTTCAAGGCCACACCTCCTAATAGTGCCACTCCCTTTGGGGGGCATTTTCTTCCAGACCACCACAGGAAGTTCACCACCTGTTGCGGACCCTGATATGGTGCTGGTGGACGAGCACTCAGATGTAGTGGATAGACTTGGCCCAGTCCATCTTAATGACCTGGGCCTAAAGCTGCTTCTCTAAGGAATCCTCAATCTTCAGGCCCACATATAATCCAAATTCATCTTTCCTCATCCAGCACTCCAGTGCTAATGAGTTGCTACAGCAGGACATTACCTTCAGGAAGACGCCACGGGTCCTATTAGTTAGTTCAGTGTCAGCAGCTTCTGGGTGGCTTTATGGGTCTTGGTCAAGGTAAATTTGAGCCTCCAGACCTCACATGATGTGGGATTTCCCTCTTCATGCTGTGAATATCACTGATTAATAAAGAAACTGCTTTGAGCCTATAGCAGAGCAGGGCAGGGCAGAGAAGAGCTAGGCGGGAGGACTGGCCTGCATGCTGGGAGAAGCCATGGATCCCTCCCTGCCAGAGACAGACTCCCAGAACTTTACCCGGTAAACCACAGCCTTGTGGCAATACACATACTAATAGATATGGGTTAAATTAAGATACAAGAGTTAGCCAATGAAGCTAGAGCTAATGGGCCAAGCAGTTATTTAAATAATACAGTTTCTGTGTGGTCTCGGGAGTCTGGGCAGCCGGGAACAAACAAGCGAGCTCCTACTACACTCATGTTTGTTCCAGGGTCCATATTTACCCAGCAGCTTCAGTTTCTGATTGAGATGCAGTTTCTCAAAGGATCTCCATGGGGTCACATAGGTTTTATGACAAAACCAGCATAAAACTGGTTCCCACTAATATTTTTTTCTCTTGCTTAGTGGTTATCAAACTTTCTAATGCTGCAATCCTTTAGTACAGTTCCTAATGTCGTGGTGACCCTCAATTATAAAATTATTTTTGTTAGTACTTTATAACTGTAATTTTGCCACTGTTATGAATCATAATGTAAATATTGGCTATTCAGGCTATCTGCTGTGTGACCCTGTGAAAGTCATTCTACCCCCAAGGAGTTGTACCCATAGGTCGAGAACCACCGCTCTAACTGAATAACATTTCCTTTTTCTTTGTATTATTTTTATCTTCTATTTTCCTCTGTGCATGGTATGCATGTCCATTGTCATCTATTGTCATACATGTGCATGTTCACAAATGTGTGCATGTGCTCATGTATGTGAAAGCCCCAATTCATGTGAGGAATCATCCTTGATTGCCCTTTCACCTTATTCATTTAAGCTGGGTTTCATTATCAAATCCAGAGCTTGACAATTTAGCCAGCCTGTTCTGGAGATCTCTGAGACTGAATAATTAAAGGTGGCTGCCACCCACACCCACCTGACATTTTATATGGCTTCTGGGGATCCAAAGGTCAGCAAGCATTTTAACCACTCAGACATCTCTCCAGCCTCTGCATTTTAAAAAGGAGGGGAAGGGAGGAGAGGAGAGGAAAGGAGGGGAGGAGAGGCGAGGGGAGAGGAGGGAAGGGGAGGAGAGGGGAGGAACTGCAGGTGCACTCGGTGGGTACCAGAAGACAACTTTCAGGAGCTGGTTCTCCCTTTCAGCCATGTGTTCTGGGGACTATACTCAGGTCGTTGTTTCTGTAAGGCAAATGCTCTTACCCACTGACCCATCTTGCCAGTCCATTTTTCTTTGACTGTGATAGTCTTGGTTACAGACAGTTTAGGTTTCCCTGAGATTGATAAGAGCAGAAACTATATCAATGCAAGATTAAATCAATTTTAAGAAAGTACGTGAAACAAAAGAGTTCAGAAGGACACGGTAAAAATGTTTTAGAAGGGCTATCAGAAAACTCTGCTGCTGTGCCAAGCAACACAGTTTTTTTTTTTAATTGGAAAGGGGAAAAAATAGGAGTTGAAGGGGGCCAGGAGACATAGAATAAAAGAAATTGTCGAGAAATAATTCGGGATGCAATGTTGTATCCATTTGTTATTTGGGTTCTCATTCCAGTAAGTGGAACTTGAAACATTAGACCCTTCCTGGTACCAGGGTGAAAGTTTTCAACAACTTCCTACCACGGTTATAAAATGAAATGCACACTCATGACTGTGACCACAAACCTCCAATCCTCTGATTTATGACCTCAGCAGAACAGCCATCCTCCCAGTCCAAGTCTCCCACCAAGAAGCCGTTTCCCATGCTGTCTACGCTGCACCCAGCTGCGCTCTCCTACTCCACATCTTTGCTCATCCAGCTGCTTGCTAAGTTTGTTCTGAAAGGAGCCCTCTTGCATTAGGCACAAGCTCTATGCTAGTTCCTGCTCGTGTTCTTCAGACATGCACCCACTCTCTCTTCCATCTTCCCTCCCGCCTGTCACTCACAGCAGAACCGGGACTCTGAGAAGAGGCGTGGCAATGGGACCACGAAAGGGAAGAGGGGAGAGGGCCTTTGCCCCTCTGCTCTTTGCCTGGTTGTCTGAGCTCCTGGGAGAGGCATCCTGCTTTTGTTTCTTTCTGTTGGATTCCTCTTTGCCGCCTTTGTTTAGCTTTGCTTTGTAATAAGCTGTCATTTCAGAACGCAGAAGGCATTTAAAATATCCTAATTGTGAACAAATTTCATTCATACACTCTTCAAAACCTCGAGCACCTGACACTTGGAAAGCACAGTGCTGTGTCTAAATCCTTAAAAATGGATGGTGCAAATCCATCCTCTGAGCCATTTTACCTTCTTTTTCAAGATGCCAAAGGATCTTCCATTGCACTCCAGGGGAGAGAGCAGCTCACACACTCATGTCTAGTCTGACCACAAAATCTACAACAGGATTGAAGAAAATGGGGGAGTGGGGCCAAAGCTGACTGTGCAGCTATCTACACAGCTACACCAGTGACTTGTCTTTTTACATTACCAAATCTCTAAACACTGTATCCACATAAAAGAGAAAAATCCGCTTAACGTGGTTATTATTAATTTCCTAGAGGACAGCAATGCACAGACATGATGACCACCTTAAAATATTACCAGTGTCATCTTCTGTGACTTTGCATAACTTCTTAGCACATTATGATGTCTAAGGTATGTTACAGCAAATGTAAAAATCACAAAAAATGTATTTCATATAATAATACATTCAGAAAATTAGTTTGAGTAATGGAACTGTCCTTGGGACCATTGGAGTCCAAGTGAACATAATAGAGGAATTTAAAGTGAGTGATTGGCCACAATCCTGGCAGGAAGTAGAATTTACTCTGAAGAATAAAGTAAGAAACTTCAGTTAAAGACTCCTACCAGGAGTAGATACAGGTAGGGTTAAAGGGATTTATATTTATATTTATAGTTTGGGTCCACAGAGTTCAGCACAGGATGTTTTAAATGCTGATTCTCCAGTTGGTGGCGCTGTTCTGAGATGCCCTGGAACCTTTAGCAATCCTGTCTAATAGAATTCGGATACCAGAGATGGCTTTTGAAGGTCACAGCTCAGCCCTTGGTCCCTGCTTTGTTCTCTCACCTTCCTTGTCTGTTACGGCATGGACAGCTTCTATCACACACCCCTGCCACTGTGTGAACTGAACGGTTCTGCCACGCCTTGCCCACCACAATTGGCTCAAACTCTCTGAAACCACATGCTGAAATAAATCTTTCTCCCCTTACACTGTTTCTGCCATATACTGTGGTCGTAACGCAAAAGTGATGGGCACAAAGAAGCAAACGCAGTGAGGTAACTAGACTAGCCCTGAAGGGAGCCCTTACGACCCCTGTGACTGAGGGGACAATGTGAATCATGGAAGATCAAGCATTGCCATTCAGAGGGATGCTGGTACTGGTGTCCAGGGACAAACACGGCAAGGGAGAAAGAAATTGAATCCATTCATGCTCCAGCCTCCTTCAGGACTCACCATTGCCAGAGCCCAGCCTGGAGCCAACTGATGAGGGATTGGAAGGAAGCCTCTCAGGCAGTGTGAGGGAAGAATGGACAGCAGCCAGAGGTGGGGAAGCTTGATTGATTGACACTGAACCCTGGAGCTGATTGACACTGAACCCCGGAGCTGATTGACACTGAACCCCGGAGCTGATTGACACTGAACCCCGGAGCTGATACGAATTGGGAAAAGGAGACCCACTACCATGGAGAGGAAACGAGATTGTTTCCACAGAAGACAGATGAACGCATGGCCGTTACTCAGCCTTTGTCACTCGTGTGGAACAAGGGACAGTCAACATTTACCAAAGGGAGGCCTGAGCCAGGGCTGCCTCACTGAGCCTCCGTTGCTAGAGCTCAGGGACTAGCTGATGGGTCCAACTGAGAGTCCCTGCCCAGGAGGAGAAACCCTGCACTCTTCCCACACTGCAAGCGACAGCTATGGTTTCTCCCAGGGCCAGCCCCTGCACACCTGCACAGGCACCGCCTCCATTCATATTTACACTTACAGCAATAACCTCTCTCTCTCTCTCTCTCTCTCTCTCTCTCTCTCTCTCTCTCTCTCTCTCTCTTTCTCAACAAGATCTCTCTATGCATCTCTGACTGTCCTGGCTGACCTCCATTTCACAGAGACCCTGCCTGCTTCTGCCTACTAATGCTGAGATTAAAGACCTGTGCCACTATGCCCAGCTATTCCAGTAATATTTTAGCAGCACACCCACAATGCTTTGAAAATTAGGAATCCCAAAAAAAGTCGCTGTTAAAGGAGGAGGAAGCATGCAGTGTATGTCCACTCCATGCCCCAGATATGATGTGGGCACACTCAGAATGTGTCATTTCATCCCCTCAGCATGGCGACGTTGACTCTAATGTACCCTGCTTTCCAGATGACAGAGGTGAAGCTCAAAGAAATGTCAAAACATGCTTGGGTTTTCCATCTGACCATCCAAAACTGGATTTGCTTTCTGGTTAGCCTTAACTGACCAGGCCTGAGAGGCTGCATACGCCTGCATGTGGGGGTGTACTGGAATTCCTTGTATTTGCTGCTCGATTTTTATGAAAATGTAAACTGCACTGAATGTAACTTAAAAAGAAATCAGTCCACCCATCAGGCTACATTTTAGGATCTGGAAGACAGTATCTAGTTAGGTAGGGATAAGGCTTTAGGTAGAAAAAAATGCCTATTCTTGGTTTTCTGTATTTCTCTGTCGGTGGATTAAAGAATTAGTTTTGTAGACAAATACACATACATATTCACGTCTGGAACAGAGCACAACAGCAGCAAAAGTCCATAATGCGTATCTATGACACACAATGAAGGAACACGTGTTTTGCAGCGCGTTAGCACTGAGAAGGGGCAGTGGCAGAACCGGCAGTGGTTCAGTACCCTGTCCTGATGTTCTACAGCGTCTGCTCTCCAGGGTAAGGCTGACACTTTTGCTGTTACTACTGTGGAGGCTGTTATCACAAGCCCAGACACTGTTTTTGCCTTTCTCTCTCTGTATCATCACATTCTCACCGTTCAAACCAGAGAGCGGGGAGGGGGATCACTACAGCGACACAGACTAGCGAGATCAGCCCTCCATGGGGAACAAAGGAAGTTCCGTCTCCACCAATGACTTCCACCATTGCCCATTCACCGCTGAGACAGCTCTGGACAGAGCCAGGCATCTGTAGAGTGGGTGGTGTGTAGAAAGCCTGGCCTCATTCCCAAAGTAAGCCCAGATTCCCCCTGTACCTTTTGATTAGGTCCATCTCTGCCTGATCCCTCTTGCTAAGGAGCAGATTTCGGCTGTTTTCAAAGACATCTTCTATCTGATCAGGCCAGAGGAACAGGGTGCTGTTAAGTTTGGTATCCTCATCTGCAAAACACACAGAGTCTGCTGCCGGGCACTGCTCAGGATGTGGGGAATCCGTTTAGGAGGTAAAAGATCGTAGTAAGTCCACCTCTGTGGGGAGGTAGTAAATGAATCATAGATGAATGAAGGCCAGTGTTCACTGGGTGCTTATTAGAGACCATGTCAGTATGCAGACAGTATGATCACCCTTATTTCACAAATGGGAAACACAGTGAAGTTATGTGGTCAAAACTGCATTGCTGGAGATCAGACTTCAGTTCCAAGCCCAACCAATTCCAGAGCCTATGTTCTAACTACTCTGCCTTATTGGCTTCTAAGAAGTGTCAGAAATGTGGGATGTAGCTCCTCTTGGATACCTCTCATCCCTTAATCTCATCTACAACCATGGCAATAATAGTTTCTATGTTATCCATACACCTTGTGCAATACAGCTCTGGTTCGTGAAGATGTGGAGACCAAATGAGAGTCTAGCCTGTCTCCATGTAGTCAAGGGCACAGCTTCTGAATGTATGATGACTGCTTAGGCAATCACCTTGTATTCCCAGTCTCTGTCAATACTCCCCAACATATCCTAGTTTGGAACATGTAGTCCATACGTGTTTTCAGCTAGGAAAAGATTTGTGAAGAACAGAGGGATTTCCCCTTTATAACCTAGCCCTTACTTCAAAACTCCAACTTGATCCAAGAAGGCTTTAAGGGGCCTAAAGGAGAGGGAACAGTTTTTCCTTCTAAAGTATACAGAAACAAGTTCTAGTCCCTCAAAGACAGGACTGTATTGAGATTAAGGATGAGTGAAACTACCCATTTATCAAAAGATTCTGCATTTGGAAATTGCTGTTGGTGAGCCTCAGGGTTAGATGCCAGTATAGAGTGCTGAGAGCCAGAGGCAATCCTCTGGGTGTGTACTCACTTAGTCTAACAAGATTCCCTTTGTGTGACTCAAATCCTTGTGGATCAGGGTGTGAATTAGTGCCTCTTGTATATGGGGCATTGGGAAAACTTTCCCAGTATTGCATAGTGGGGTGCTATGAACCTACCTTCCCAGTATTGCATAGTGGGGTGCTATGAACCTACTTTCCCAGTATTGCATAGTGGGGTGCTATGAACCTACTTTCTCAGTATTGCATAGTGGGGTGCTATGAACCTACTTTCCCAGTATTGCATAGTGGGGTGCTATGAACCTACTTTCCCAGTATTGCATAGTGGGGTGCTATGAACCTACTTTCCCAGTATTGCATAGTGGGGTGCTATGAACCTACCTTCCCAGTATTGCATAGTGGGGTGCTATGAACCTACTTTCTCCCAAGATTTAATTCCTAACATATAAAAAACACATTTTAATATTTACATAGGAACACAAGCATGCATGTGTACACATATGGTGCAGACTTACGGGGCAAGTCTGCATAATCCATCAGGAATTCGAGCCTCTCACTTGCATCTCTAAGTTGCCTCCTGAGTTTGAACACAGTGACATCACTGGATTTCCTCAAGTATTCAATGAGGGCCACTAGCTCCGTGGTGTTGGCAGGGATTTCACTGACTTTGTCAGCGATGGTGTTGTACTGATTACAAATGCTATGGAGAAAGAAATGGTCACAACAACCATCATCACTACCACCACCACCACCATCACAGGCACATCTGGTTTTGCATCAACATGGAGGCCTGTGGTTGATGTGAGGAATCATCCTCTATTGCTTTTCTGCCTTCCCAGGGTGAAGGTACAGATGGGGTACCATACCCAGTTGTCATTTATGTGGGTTCCGGGAATACAAACTCTAGTCCTCACATTTGAATGGCAAGAGCTTAACCGCTAAGCCATCTCCACAGCCCAAGTTTTTCCTCAGGATTTTTATACCTGGTATTCGTTTCTCGGTTTACATCCACTTGATACTGAATCAGGCGGTCTTTAAGATTTTGCGCTCGCTCACAGAGGTCATGATTTAGGAACAAGGCATCAAGACAGAACATGGCCAAAGGCACGGTGATGTGCATGGACGCAATTTCATTTCTCCTCTTTTTTATGCGATTGATGCTCTATAGAAAGAAGTACATTCATAGTTGGATCGTAATTAGAGCTCTACCCATTTCCCCTAGCTTCCCCCTTGGTCAGCACTAGTCCCATACTGAGCTTGTGCTCATTGCAATCCATTGATTGCTCAATGGATTGACTGTACCACATGTTATCAGGGCATGAAACTCTTAGTGGCATCTCCTACCGTCACAAAATCTTCAATCTCATGATTTTCACTCAGGAATTTGGTGATGCCTTGCTCTGCCGTGTTATCCAGCAAGTCATCGTACTTTTTGTATACATTTAGGTATCTTTCATGTTAGAGAACAGAAAACAAAGCACACAAACACAAGTCAGTGGATTGGATAGGCAAGGGCACAACTAAAATACGGCACATTTAAAACATAAACTCAAGCCAAGAAAGAGAAATATAATAGAAATATAGCTGAAAATCCAGGATTTGGGCTTCTAATTCCAATTTTGTGACTTCCTTGTGGCATAAACTTAGAGAAAATACTTAGCTGGTTTTCCTCGACAGGGTTTCTCTGTGTAGCCCTGGCTGTCCTGGAATTCATTTTGTAGATCAGGCTGGCCTCAAACTCACAGAGATCTGCCTGCCTCTGCTTCCCAAGTGCTGGGATTAACAGCATGTGCCCCCACTGCCTGGTGGGTTTTTTAAAGTTGTGTTTTTATTTTAGGTGACTATAATAAGCCAAATTTTATAAGGTTATCATAAACCTTAGCTATAATAAAATATGTAGAACAATTATTACTATCCTGACACAGTAAATGTGCAACAAACACCAGCACCCTGTCTTCCTTCTAACCCCAAGTTCTATGCCGAGTTTTAAGGTGAAAATTTGGAATTAGGTAATCTATGGCATATGAAATTAGGTCCATCTGTTTTCAGATCATGTAGGAATGACTGGACAATTTTTTCTAAACTGGAGGATGCATCTAGAATGGTTTGACTTAAATTAAGTTTGAATTAACATCAAGTTGGTACTGAGTAACTATGAAGAGTGGCTTGGTGGAGCCCCAAGGTACCCAGGCAATCTGACAGACACTCCGAGACAGCAGGGAGGCCAGGACGCGGTCGGTCTGGAAGAAAGTGTATGCATAAGACCCATGAGCAGGGAAGCCCCCCAAATAAAATGCATTGAGGTGATCTTCCAAAAACTAGGCTGCTTTCTACATGGATTAATCGATGTTCTCAGCTGAAGTGATTTTGCCCTGCAGGAGGGTTTTGGCCACATCTGGAAACACCTCAGTTGCCACAGCGGGGCAGTTCCTCCTGGCATGCCATGGGCATAGCTAGGGTTCTAGTATACACCCAACAGGGTGTATACACACAGGGCAGTTCATATCCCCACAACACAGAATTCTTCCCACGGAAAATATGCAGTAAACACATTTTCACCAATTTCATTTGGTGACAAACTGTGATCACGTTCACTGGTTCAGGGTGATCTCACACTGTGTGTGCAAACCCGAAGATGCCTTTAGAGGTAAGCATTTGTGTTGGAAGCTGTCCTACCCTGACCGGAGACTGTTGATTGAGGCAATTCACAGGTTTCTCTCTGTGTGGTGGTACACTATAGTGATATGTTATTTGTGTTTTAATAAATAAAGCTTGCTTGAATATCAGAGTGCAGAGCTAAGCCACTATAGGCCAGGGAGTGGTGGCACACACCTTTAATCCCAGAACTCAAGGCCACCCTGGGCTACGTGAAATTGAATCTGTCTGCAAGAGAAAAAGAGCTCACACAAAGGTGATCCCAGCACTTGGGAGTCCCACGCCTTTAATCCCAGCACTAGGGAGGTGGAGACAGGAGTGATGTGGCTGGGGGTGGGTGGGTGGGGAGGAGACAAGTGCTCAGTGCAGTCATGCTGAAGACAGGATCACCCCTTTGTTTGTTTGAGTCTTGGTGGAGGTAGGAACTCTCTAGGGGCTTGGCTGCTTTGCTTTTTCTGAACCCCAATATCTGAACCTTGAACCCCAATATCTGTCTCTGGGTTTTTATTAATCCTGCTACAGTATACACCTGCAGTCCTGCTACTAGGGAGGCAAGGGCAGGAACAGCATGATTTTGGGGCCAGATTGAGCTACACAGTGAAAACCTGACTCGAAAACAAAAAAAAAAAACCTGGAATACATAACAAGTTTCACAGCAGAAATATGACTTTGTTGCCCCAGATCTCACAGAATATTGTTTTTCTAACTTCTAGAAATATCCAAATATATCTTGTCCTGTGGCTTTCAGGGAGCAGAGCAAGATCCGCACCTGAATTTTAATCCTATCATTTGTATTTATTGCAGTCTAGTGTGGGAAAGTTACACTCTCCTGTCTGTAAGATGGGGATAAAGTCATCAGCAGGTAAGCACTGACCATTGCTACTCTATGTGTGTTTTGGGTGTGTGGGGACAGGGATAGCTAAGGACAAACACTGAAAGTTATAAAACTAGAACTAAACCAACTTACTTGTGAGGTCCAACTTGATTTTTCTTAAATACCTCAAAAGTGTTATTCACAAAATCAGAAACAAGGTTTTCTTCAGGGTTAACAGTTCTGAGGGTCAGGCTATAGCCTTTCAGCTCTGGGAAAAGTATAGATTCCACCTGAAGAGCAGAAGGCACTCTTAGATGTTGTAAGACACGCACAGAAACTAGAAGGCAGAAGGCGGCAAACAGGCTCTCGCGGTGGACTCTTTTCCAGGGGCACTGCTTGTATTTATTTTCTCTTGGCTAGTGGTAGAACTAGCCAAGAAGACTCTGCTATCCCCAAACTCCATCTCTTTCAGTGTGTGTGTGTGTGTGTGTGTGTGTGTGTGTGTGTGTGTGTGTGTGTGTGTTCGTGTGCTTGGCTCCTGCAGAATCCTTCCAGGACTCACTACCACATCTCAAGGCCCTCTCTGCTTTGCAGATGCTTAGTGACCGGCCTCGGCAAAGACCTTCAGTCTGCTCTCCTAGGCTCCATGCCTTATAAATCACACATCTGCTTTTGACAAGACAGCAGCAGTTGAGGAAGCATGGGAACAGGTGCAAATGACCTTGGTTCTCTTTGGGCGACCCAAAGGCTTTAAACTGATGGAAGGCAACTTCTTTGCAGTGATTGTGTTCATAGACAAAGCCTGAAAGCAAGAGACAAGACTGCCATTGGTCCAGGGCCTGGGCAAAAGGGCCTGGGGAATAGCTGATAGCCCAGGCCTTTCAATAGATTCCATGTAGACTGGATTTTGGAGTCTGTGCTGGGAAGACTTCTAGAGAAATTCTTGTGGAGTTGAATGCGGAGGTTCTCCTGTGTGGTGTGAACATTATGAGGTGGAAACAAGAATGATCCTGTCCTATCCAGGGAACTGTTATTTTCTGCCTATCCTCCTGGCTCTCTGATTCTGCACTCCTTGGTCTCCCCACCATGTTCCAGGCTTTCTCCCATGTGCTTCCCTGGCATTGGCATTCCCTGCAATGCTGAGTGAGTGGATTCTGCCACAAGGGGAAAGACTGGCCCCAGCACCCCCTTTCCACAGTCACAAACACACGCTTCTCATTATGAAAGGAATACAGGAGAGATTCGGGGGGAGCTGGAGAAGGGCAGTTGAGGGTGGGTAAATCCTATTTCATTGTATACATATATGAAATTCTCAAAGAATAAAAAATTAAAAAGTAAAGGCAATGTAGTGGTAAGGCTAAAACGCTCATGGAAATTCTATCTATTATATTTCCCCTCTCATTTTATTCAACTTTGATTTCTGCATCTCCTTCACCTTCTTTGTTTCATCTTAGAGTACATAAGGTTCGTCCTCCTGGATGGTACTGATAAGACCAATGCCCCATAGTATTTATTTTGGTTTCCTTCAGTGCCTCTTTCTCACTGACAGGCCTCCTTTTTTTGCAGCTCAAATGTTCTTTATTTTCTAAATTATTGCTGGGGTCTGGGAAGATGGCTCAGTGGGTAAAGTGCTTGCTACACACACACAAGGGCCTGAGTTTGAGTCCCTAGCCCCATGTATAAGCTGGGCACAGTGTTGCATCTGTAATTCCAGCACTGGGGAGGCAGACACGTAGAGTTCATTGGCCCACAGGCCTATCTGCATTGAAGAGCTCCAGATGCAGTGGAGACTCTGTCCCCAAAAAATAACACGGAGAGAGATTAGGAAGACAGCTGACATTGACCTCTGTCCTCCACAGACATGCATACACATGCATATGTACTTATACAGACATGTGTACACCCCCATGAGAGCAAATACATGCAATACACACATGCACATGCACGCCCGCACACACCCATTTGTGGCTGAATTTCATCTTGAAATGTTTTCAACTTATTGTATTCTTGATGAGGTAAGATGTTGGAGACTATTCATCTGCTGCTCGTCATACATGTATGTCATAGACATTTAACCCAAGGGACTATAATGAAAACTTCACAACTCAGTTCCAAGAGGAAAGCCTGAGGTTCTGGGGGAGGGAGGGAGTGCCGCAGGCATCCCTAGATGAGAACTCAGCACCCACGGTTTCTTCCCATAGTCTAGTAACACTATCTGTGTGAAAACAGGGCTAGCCTTCCAACCTGGCCCAAACTGACCCGTGAGGGTGTCATCTTGGCATTGTAATCCACTCCCTCTAGTACCAGTCCCTGCTGGGCAGTTTGCAGTGCTGGCAGTTCAGGAGCTGACGCTCCAGCCCCAGCTGCTTGTTAACACTGCCAATCAACAGCAGAGCAACTCAAGGAGTATGTACTTCACGTGTCCCCAGCCCCGCACTTTGCTCTTCAAACTGTAGTCTTCTCTCACTTCCTTGGAGGGATGTTGCTTGTAGGAGAGGTCCCACTTCCCCTCTGCACACTCATTTTCATGTTAAACCAGGCTTGACTGACATCAACACTCCAAGCACAGGGATTACTGGTGAAGGTGGACCCTTGGTGACACAGATTTTCCTACAAACCTAAGTGCTCTCTCTCTCTCTCTCTCTCTCTCTCTCTCTCTCTCTGTGAGTGAGTATGTCTGTATGTCTGTGTGTATATGTCTGTGCATGTACATATGTATGTTTGTGTGTGTATATGTCTGTGCATGTGTGTATGCATGTATGTGTGTGTCTCTGTGTGTATGCCTGTGTGTGTGTCTGTGTGTTTACATGTGTGTGTATGCACACATCTGTGTACTCATGCATGCATATTTTTTGCATGTGTGTCCCCTTTCCCGTTTCATCCAACTCCATTTCATGTCTGTTTGTGTGGTGCACGCCTGTGTATGTGGAGGCCGGTGGTTGAAATCATGTGCGTTCTTCTCTTGCTCTCCACTTTACTTTTTGAGACAGGATCTCTCACTGAATGTAGAGCTTACTAGTTCTGCCAGACTGGCTGGCCGGCAAGCCCCAGGCCTGTCCCCACCTCTTTAGTGCCAGGCTAGTAGACACATGGCACCACACCCAACTTTTACATGACTGCTGGTGATTACATTTGACAAACGCCTTACCGACCAAGTACCTCCTCAACCTCAAACCTCAGCTTCAACTCATGCGCACCTGTGTGTGTGTGTGTGTGTGTGTGTGTGTGTGTATGTGTCTGTGTGTGTGTGCGAGAGAGAGAGAGAGAGAGGGAGGGAGGGAGGAAGAGAGAGAGAGAGAGAAAGACAGAGAGAAAGAGAGAAAGAGTGTCTCATAGGTTCATTCCCTATGTGGAACTAGACATGGGTCTCCTTGTCACGTCACCCACCCAAAAGATGTTAGGTCACATGGATATCCTGCCTAGTAGACAAAGTTTACTTTTATATATCTAATTTGATAAGTAATTCCACCCTGGAGAGAAAACTGTGAAGAGCTTGAGCCAGGATATTAAGTTTTCTTTGTTTTTGTGTTTTTTGTTTTTCTCTTCCTAGAACCCTACAGTGGTAAATAAACCCATTGAACCTCAAAACAAAATGAGATATATTTTTGCAAAAATTTTTGGCAGATTCATGCCAGCTCATCTGCAATGAATTATTAACCCACATTGGATGTCTTGGGAATTATCTATCCTGTGTCAGGCAGCATACAAAGGCAGGGAATTAGGGGGGACACAGAAAAGACCTAGATAATCTTCCTGAGGACAAGGGGGTGTATTGAGGATGCACCCCAAAGTTAAATTGCCTAACTGAACACCACATGGACTGCAATTGTGCAACTATCACTTGGTTGTTTATTCAGTGTGGAACAAAATTATAAATGAATTGTTAGGCAAATACCATACCTTGGGGATCCCATCAGAATTCTTAATGATTTCCAAGAAGGAATTCTTTATTAATTCCCAGCAATCATCAAAAGTTGGGTTGAAGACAATGATAGGCTCACGCACTTCAAGCTGAATCATGATTAGCTGAGGTGTAAAGAAATCCATCTCTTGGTAAGGTTCCTTAAAATCATTTCCATCCTTTGGGAGACAGAAGATATATCAGACCTCACACCGTGCAGCCATCGGAGAGCACAGGGGTGCTGTTATCCATTCATAGTGCTCCCTGAGCACCGAGATAGGGTGCCAGTATGCTTAAAATTGAGTCTATCCTGCCAGGAGCTTATGCTTTCTCTAGTTCCCAAGACCTTTGCACAAAACGGTTTATTTCAATCAGTGCCACCTATGCTCCAACTTCTAAATCCTTCCTGCCCTTCAAAACTAGCACAAAAGACATCTCCTCGAGGAAGTCTCCTTCACTTCTGAATTTCCATATTTCTACTTCTGTCATGTTATTTTGTCTTTCACTTAGGAGACTTTGTACCTTCCCCTTACCTCGTCTGTTCTAAACTTGAGGGCAGGATCTATGTCTTATTCATCTCTTTTCTTCAAATATCTATGACAGCCATTAATACCTAGTAGGTGCTTAATGAAAACATATTGCCTGAATCCAAAGGAATGAATATTTGTGCACTTTAAAAGACAATGTCCTTGAGCACCTGGTGCATTTCAGCCAAAATGTCAACTTCCTCACGACAGAAATATTGCTGAGGAGACATCCTTAAGCCTCTGTAAAACCGAGCAGCACAAGATCCCTTTCATAACTGCAGTGCTCAGTCCTCACAGGGCAGCTGCAAAAGCTTGTCTGAGTGGTTGGCTCGAGAGCTTTTCAGACTGTCTGAGGGAAGACTGGAAGTGTATCAAACACAAATTTCTACTTCCTTCAAATATGTCCCTTTTCTCTTCATGTGGGATTTTACAGTGAGATTTCGTCCCTCACATGGGATGAAGTAAACAGCTCTCTCCTTTCTGCCTCACACTGGAGATGCGCCCATGACTGCTCTGGAGTGGGCCTCTCAGGGATCCTTGCAGCCCAAATTCAACAGCAGTGGCTTTTAAACCTTTCGAGCAACTAACAGAAGTTTGCCTGCCCATGCTTCTACTTCATGATGCTGGGATAAAAGGCAGGAGCCACCACCTTTACTTTACTTGGGAAAATACTTAGAATTTGACCTTTTTATAATTAAAGAATTAAAAAATATTCATTATATTTCTATTATTTAAATTTATGTGCATTGGTGTTTTGCCTGCATGAGGATGTTGGGTATTCTGGGACTGAAGGTACAGACAGCAGTGAGTTGCTCGCGTGGGTGCTGGGAATTGAACTTGGGTCCTCTGGAAGAACAGCCTCATCACTATATTTTTGAAGGTGAAATATGTACACAGCCGGAAATTTCAGACACTCTCCCTTGATCTCCGGGCTGTCTAAATCTAAGGGAGCATTTAATGCTTTGAAAACCAGGGTTTCATGCTTTCTGCTTTTATTTTTCCTTTACCAACACAGTTTCATGAGGCTGTTAACTAAACCAAGCTAAGCCTTGTGAACTTGAAGTTCTCTCTCAGAGGCCAAACAACAAATCGCTACTAGTAATAAAGGCATAAAATAGCTCCTATGTGTTAAGCCAAAGATCAAAAGCAAATAGTCTCAACTCCATTTTTGTAGCAAAAAAGACACAAACAAGTGGTTTTCCCTGCCCTCGAAGAGGTATGTGAAGTCTCTCTTTCATTTCCTTAAGAAAAGTCGCTGAAAATTAGCTTCCAGAGATTTTTTTATATATATAAATTTAGTAGTGGGTCACACGATATGATAGAAGTTTGCTGTGCATTTAAAAAAGATAAAGTAATAGTCACCCTGTTTGTTCAACTCAGAATTTCACCTTCTGGCTTGGCTCCCTGCCAAGAGTCTACTTGAGCTCTACCTAGACTGTCTTCCCTGGAGAGGGCTGGGTCTGGATTCCCCCACGTACCTTGTGTATCATGAAGAAGGAAACGAGATCCTTGAGGGATTTAATGACCAACGCCCTGAGCTGGAGGGACATGAAGGAGGCAACGGAAGCAAAATATTCCTCAATGTTTCGAGAGGAGTCATAGTCACTCTTGGGAGCAAAGCGGACCCAGTGTTCCTTCTGTGAGATAAAAAGCTGGGCACAGGTGGGGATCCACCTACAGGGACCGGAGAACAGCAAGTAAGTGGCTTTCTGAGCTCTCTGGGCCTAGAGGACGGCTAAAGCCCGCCTCTGGCTGGGACTAAGTTTCCAGAGAGGACTAACTGACGGGAAGAATGAGAATGTGCAGTCCCACAGCTGGAGGCTCAGTTAACAGAGCAAAAAGGAAGAAGCCTGCTAGCGCATTCTGCCTCTCTGCTCCCTGACCACCATGTTGTGAGCCACTGGGCTCAACCAGACCCACCCCATCATGACGGACAGAAACCTCTGAAGCATGAGCTGAAACCTTTTCTTCCTGTGTTGATTTTCTCTGGAATTTGTTACAGCAAAAGACAGTCTGATTGATAGACTTGCCACCCAGTCATTTCTTTGTTCTGGATATATAGTTCTGTATGCATTTGCTAAAGGAAAGATGTTCTCTAATGTCCGGAGGAACCCCCCTAACTTTGGACCTTGAGGCTATTTGTTTTGGGTCATTTCAATACAAGTTATTTGAGTACATTGCCTCATAGCACCAGAGACTGAGAGAATCTCAAGGAAGAACCAAATAAGAGTGATGTCATAACATGCATGGCTCTGAAAAGGCAGTGGGAGTATGAGAGGGAGGGGTAGAGGGAGCAATTGGCTATGAGGTTGCTAGAGGATAGGCACATGGCAGGAAGGTATCATAGGAAGTCAACAAACTTCATGCCACTCCTAGAGGGAAATCAGCTCTCATTCTCGGGAGTTCTCAATCTTTACAATGCTGGGCTGAAGCCCAGTTCTGCAGGAGATACTGACTTGCTGAGAAGAATCTGACGTGCCTCCTGGCAATGCTTCTGAATCACATTCTGGTACTCATTAGGCAGCAGGGGCAGTTTTCCAGCCAGTAAATCTGCTATTCGAACAAACCTGAGGTCTTTAAATCTGCCAAAAGGGAGGGAGAAATGCCAGGGTGAAAAACTAATCCATCCTGTGGGGCAAGTTCAGAGGACACGTGTTCTCATTGTTTGAACCCTTAAGTTAGAATAGCACCTTCTAGTAATAGTGATGCTGGGCAATTTCAGGGGATGGGGAGGATAGTGGGGGTGGGTAGAGAAGAGCAGAAAGTAATGAGGACCCCCACACCCCTCCATTCCTTTTGCCCTCTGAAATAAAACATTGGTGTTGGTTACCTAAGAGGACACCTGTCCAATGTTGCTGCATGGAACAGTGACAGAGGGAACCATTCACTTCTGCTCTATGAGATGGTGTGCTCTGGAGTTGACCAGCATGCGAGAAGCAGAACCTGCCTGTTCATGGACCACTTCTGATTCTGCTCTCCTACAATCCAGCGGCAGTTAGACCCAAAGCTTCATGACAGCTTTGATGAAGCCCTTTAGAATTCTCTCCTCTCCTCTCTCTCTCTGTCTCTCTGTCTCTCTGTCTCTGTCTCTCTCTGTCTCTGTCTCTCTCTCTCTCTCTCTCTCTCTCTCTGTGTGTGTGTGTGTGTGTGTGTGTGTGTAAGACAGAGGTCAACCATGACTGTCTTTCCTTGGGTGACATCTTGATTTCTAAGACAAAATCATTCACTGACCTAGAACTCACCCAGTAGGCTAGGCTAACTGGCCAGCAAGCACCAGGGACCACCCCCCCAGTCACCCTACCCCATTTCTAGGATTGCAAGCATGTGCCTTCATGCTGTCTTTTTATATGAGTTTTGAAGGATGAACTCAGGTCCTTATGTGTGCACTCAGATGACTAAGTCATCTCCCCAGCCTTGCTGCCTAGAATTAGGTTGAACTTACTTTGATCTTCAACCATACCGTAACTCGCCCTGTGGGCAGGTTTACCGCATTCCCCTTATGTCAGGTAGACACTCTGAATGTTTGTTGAATGAATGACTCATCATCCTTCCTACATTGCTCCTTTTTTTCCCCTTCCCCTTCTCTGGATCCAGGGAAGCTCTGCCACTTCCCAAGCCCACAAGGTCCACCATTTCTCTTTCCAGCATCCCCTCTTCCATAGAATGGTCCTTAAGTCATCCCCATTACTTCTCAAACTAGATCTTTGCCCAGTTTCCTAAGCCAACCCCAGTGCTAGCCTCTTGATGTCATCATCTGTTTTAACCATCCATCAAACATTCTTCCTTCTAAAACACCACCGCCTATGGTCCTTTTAGGTGGGAATAGGGAATTTAAATGTTTTTGTGTGTGACCAAATACAAAGCACTTCCAGGGAAGGGTGGGCCTGAGAGCCCAACTTGCCACACAGACATCCAACACTAGTATGGCTCATGGCTCCGCCTTACTCGTCTTCAGTTAACTTCTAACAAACTTCTCTCATTGGTGGAACCAGGTTCTCTACTTCTCCCTCAGACCCATCTCATTATAGTTCCCAAATCCACAAACTTTACCAATCACAAAGACATCTTAGCTTATTTCTCTCCTCTTAGAAATTTTCAAGTTGAATAGTTGGGGTCACACAGGAAAACCATGATACAGTGTCCTGGACAAATCTTCCTCCTTGCTGACTTGGTGACCCTGACTTTCTAATGAGCTGAAGTGAGTCATTGGCCTGACCTTCCCGTGAACTTTCCTTTCTGCTTCATGCCCTTCTTGAGGATCCCATTAAAAAAAAAATCACACACTCTCCTCTCCCCCAAATAACCAATAGAATGGATAAACAAAATATAATATAGCCAAACTATGGAATATTATTCAGTCATAAAAAGAAACGTTGTTACTGATGCTTGCTTCTCTGTGAACAGATGTTGAGGACATCGTGTTTAATTCAGACATCAGACACAAAGGAGTACATAATAGTATGTGATTCAGTATCTATCACACATCCAGCACCTGCAGGTCTACTGAGGCAAAGAAGATTAGTGGTTGCCAGGGGCTGAAGGGGTGGGCTGAATGTGAATGACAAGAATATCCTTGCATTAGAGAGTGGTGCGGGTGGCACAAACTTGTGAAGTACCTAACTGTGCGTGCACTTTAAAGGGGTAGGTGGGGTGGTTTGAATGAGAACTTCCTCTATGGGCTCTTGTATTAGAACACTTGGTCCCTAGTTGGTGCAGCTGTTTGAAAGTGATGTGGAATGCTGAGGAAGTGGAGGAGAATTCCTAGAGGAAGCTCATTAACGGGCTGGATGGTTTTATATCAACTTGACACAAGCTAAAGTCATCTGAGAGGAGGGGACCTCAATTAAGAAAATGCCTCCATCATATCTACCTGTAGGGCATTTTCTTAATTAGTGATCAGCAGGGGAGGGCCCAGCCCATTGTGGGTGGTGCCATCCCTCGACTGGTGGTCCTGGGTTCTACAAGAAAACAGGTTGAGCAAGCCATGAGGAGCAAACCAATAAGCAGCACCCCTCCGTGGCCTCTGCATCAGCTCCTGCCTCCAGGTTCCTGGCCTGTTTGAGTTCCTGTCCTGCCTTCCTTCAGTGATAAACAGTGATAGGGAACTGTAAGCCAAATAAACCCTTTCCTCGCCAACTTGCTTTTTGGTCGTTTGTTTCACTGCAGCAATTGGAACCCTAAGACGGTCACTATGGATGGGCTTTGGGAATCTCTAGCCTTACCCCACTTACTCTCCCCTCTCTTCCCTGTCTGTATGACATGTGATCAGGTAGCTTCCTGATTGTGCTGCCATTCTTCTTTGACTGTGGCCATGTCTTCCCTGCCATAATAAGCTTTATCCTTCCGGAACCACAAGCCAAAATAAACCCTTTCTTCCTTAAGGGGCTTTCAGTCATGACATCGATCACAGCAACAGAAAAGGAACCAAGACAGTGAGTTTTACAATTGGTCTTTCATCTCTGTGGCTTCTGCCTGCTTGGTTCCAACCAACAGCATGTGGGAAATATTCTGAATAAAACCCCGCTTTTGTACATATTTTAATCTTGAAATTATTTCCTAAGCAACCCCTTATGACAAAGTATAAGGGAAAGTATGAGACTTATGAAAATACTAGAGTATTTTATATAAGGGGCTTGGACCATAGTATCTGGGGTCCCAGAATCAATGTCTATGTATAACAAGAGACAACTGCATATCTCGAGTTTTGAAATTTGAAAGAAAAAAAGGGGTCTTCTCATCTAGATTCCTATAATTTGGGGAGTGGATATAATTATTCATAAGTACAACTGAGAGACCATAGCTTGCCAAATGAATTTCATAAAGAAAAAAAAAAGACCCAAACCTTCATCCATCTCAAAAGTAGAGGCAGATAAGTAAGCATAGAGTTGTAACACAGGGTGACAGTGCTTCAAGGCAGGAAATGGGGAATTAATTCTCCTTGGCCTCTTAAGTCGTATCAGGCACTAAGTACTTTGTGCTGAGTTACTAATTCCTCTTACCAGCCCTCTGAAGTAGGAATTCTTATTATTTCAACCTTGGAGGCCAAGAAAGCAGGGCCCAAAGATGGAGTTCGTACACCCATCTACCTACAAAGCAGAGCTAAGATTTGGACAGGAACTTAATGGCTCAAAATGACCCACCATGCTCCAGGGCTTCCAGACAGGAGAAATGTATTTTGGGACTGCATAGGAGGGTTCCTCATACCTGTAGGTAGGTTCACATTCACAACCCCCATGCTTTCTGTCTAGGATCTTTGATGGGCCCTCTCCTCTGCAGAACAATAGCTACCGTCACTGTACCATACTGAAGAGGTTCATTTATGTACTGAACAATAAAGAAAGGAACCCAAAGGCCAGGGACCAGGCCTTACTCAGCAAACCACAGTTCTTTAAGGTTGTACATCATGGGGTTCACTGTGTGCAGATGCTCCTCATTCCACTTCTTGGCGCTCTGGTAGACATTGTGCCAGGGCACAGGGGCCCGTATCACTCTGTGAGGAAACAAACGAGGGATGCTCTCGATGAACAGCCTTTTCTTCTCCATTGGGTCCATGAGGATGTAATCAACTAGAACGGAGAGAGAAGACACCCTATTAAGCAGGGTCTTTACACATTCTATACTCCTAGTTTTCATACACTTAGAACGGAAGTGAGTGTCTGTCCATTTCCACCCGGCAATGCCTCCTCACTGGCCAGTTCAGGGGTAATCTATGGGTGTGACTTCCCTGGAAGGAGGGTGACTTGGCAGTGAAGAGTACTTGAATTCTGAGGGTGAGTCCTGCTTGTCCTGCCAGTGCGTTAGTTAGCATTTGCTGGTACTCCGCTGGTGATTAATTGACTTCGCTCACCAGGATAATTACACAAACATGCATCAACACAATAAGCAGCACCAGATACTTACAAATGGGAATTTAGATAATAAATGTGTTTTGTTAGGAAAGAAAGATTGGTGAAATCTTGGGTCACAATTATGCTGCACCATGAAGAATGAATAAGAGCTTCTTAGAGGAAGGACACCGGGGACAGAGGATGTTGTGTATGGAGGGAAAGTGTCAGACCGTCTGCTCAAGGAGCTGCGAGCTATGCTGTGGAGACACATCGGCCGCAATGGTGACACTAAAGGTGTATGGCTAGAAAAGCAAGGAGGAGCTAGGAGCAAAAGACCTCACATGTCTATTCTTATATGGGCTCTGTGTGACCATAGACAAAGAGCTATTATACTGACCTCGTTAGAAAGTTAGGAAAACAGAAATAGCTAGACATTTTGGTAAAGGCTTAATAACAAGACAGAAAAACAACAGGGTCACCCTTCCCCTTCCTCTCTCCTATCACCTGCCATTAAATGCTTCCCAGTGCGGTCTACTGTGTGTACCGGACACTGGGTGGGCTTAGGACAGAGGGAGACAAAGTGATGCATCCATCACTATCCAAAAGCTCACAGTCCAAAACAGGAGTCCAAAGTGACAGAGATGAGGGGGATAACAGCAGAGAGACAAAGGCACAGTGGGACGTGCCAGCCAGGATGGGCTGAAAGTCAAGGCACTAGGACCACGAAGGGTGAAAGGACAATTGAGGAGACTAGAGAAAAGCCACTTAGGAGAAGGGACAGGGTTCCCACAGTGTAATTAATGTCTGAGCCATCTGGAGCTAGCCACCCATGCTGAATGGCCTGCTTGGCTTTATACCCAAGATGCACATCTACTAAACCAGAATCCGCTTTTTAACAAGATCTGCACAAGCATGTCTATGCAAAGGTGGTTAGCTCAAAGGGAAACAGTAGTGATGACGACAAGGATGGGGGGACATTTGAGTTAAAAGTCACATGGTATTTTGGGGTGAGCTCAGTGAAGTCAGGGTGGGGACTGATAAATTGATCATGTGATAGTTCATCCTGATTGTCAGTTTGACTGGATTGAATGATGCCTGAGAGATTCGTATGGTACTATCCTGGGTGTGTCTGTGAGGATGTTTCCAGAGGTGATTGACATGCGAGCCAGTAACTAAGATATAGACAGAGGCCATCTAATAGGATGGAAGCCTGGATAGAATGAAGGCCAAAGGAAGACGCCTGTTAGCACACACACGCTTTTTTCTCACTCTCTTGGCTTGCTGAGTGGGATGAGCTGAGCAACACACAGATGGCACCACATGCCCCTGCTGGGATGTTCTGCTCCATCACAACCCAAAAGCAATAGAGGCACCTGACCATGTCCCCAGACCCCTGGAGCCATGAGACAAAATGAACCATTCCTCCTCTGAGCTGATGTTTTCTGGCTGTCTCATCACAGCAACAGCAAAGCAACAGGCACAGAGGAAAGGCAGTGCCCTCCACAGGAGCTCCGTGCCCACAAGCCCAGCCTTACCAATGCTTTTCATGAGGCTATAGTAATAGTCTCTTTCCTTCTCAGACCGGAGTGCGACTTGCAGGGGTTCCAGGGCTGGGGTTGCCAGCAGCACCTTAGGAATCAACTTGTAAATTCGCACCATCACCTCCTCGTCCTCGGGGGCAATCATGTCTTTTCGGATGCCGTTGGTCAAGTAGTAGTAGTATCTCTTCCATAAACAAAGCAAGAAAAAAGGTCATGACCGAGTGGTGGTGCCCACCTGGTCCACCCAACCAGCCAAGCAGCAGAGGGTCCCGGTTCACACAGCAGCCATCCATCCACGCCTTTTATCACTTGCCACTATGCTTTTGGGGCCAGCCACTTAACACACATTGCATGTGACAAGGTCACAGGCAGGTTCTTCTCCATGAAGAAGACAACTGCTCAGCTCTGAGTATTTTAATTTTCTTAAGAAGAGCTGGAGACCTACCTCATTAGGCATTTCCCCCAATTTCAAAACTCATTGACAGGCTGCATTTTGCTTATGGTTGGTAGGGTTGCCAGAAAAACTACAGAACACAGCTAGTTTACTCGCAACAAACACAAAACATTGTCTTCATTGTTTATCTGAAATTCATATTTAACTGAGAGTTCTTTCTTGTTTTGCAAGAGTTTGGCCACCTCCCCCGCCCCACGGGCTGCCACGTGCCAAACTATGTGCTAGGGATTCACAAGCACCAGTTCCTAAGATTTCTAGGCTTCAGTACTCTTTTACCATTCCCCAGGCGACTCTGTCCTTCGCTGCTTCAAATCACTCAGATGCCAAGATGCTATCTATCAAGTCGGGGGCCACAATAAGAAAGTACCTCCAGATCTAACTCAGACGGCTTTTTCTCTTTACTTTCTATTTCCATCTCCTCTTGCAACATCACATCCATCTGTTGTTCTGGGCTCATGGGTCTGCTTCCTGAGTGGACCACCCATGAGTCCATGTCACTCTTCCTGGGCAAGGAGGACGAGTATTTGCAGACCAACGGCATCCTGAAAGGTTGGTGCAGTATACTTTTAGGGTCCTGCCAAGACACTGTATTTGTCAGATCTACTTTCCCAAATCTGAGGATTGCCAGGGAACACCTACTCCATTGTGTCATCTAGTGACGTCTGATGTGTGCACCTTGGATGACCCAGATGTGTAGCATGTCACATCCTGGGAACACTGGCTTTACTAAGCTCATTAACTTACTTTTATACAGACCCTTGAAAGACTGGTGGGGAAGATGAACTCCTGGGTATCTGACAATGCTTTGAAGTCAAGAAGCAGAATATGACTTATTTTATTTATTTATATTTTTTTAGGGTTTTCAAGACAGGGTTTCTCCATGTAGTCCTGGCTGTCCTGGAACTCACTATGTAGAGCAGGCTGGCCTTGAACTCACAGAGAACCACCTGCCTCTGCCTCCTGAGTGCTGGGATTAAAGGCGTGTGCCACCACCTCCCAACTTTTCAGAATATGACTTGGCTCAGTCCAATTTCCTCTATCCCATGGCACCCATAGTGACACCTTACCCGAGAGCATCCTCCTTGACTTTGAAGGAGAACTTCATTTTCTTCTTAATGGGCTCTGATGAGGCTTTAGATACTGTGTGAGAGTAGAGAAAGAAAGCCATCAGTGACGGGAAGCTTGGAGCCACACTCTGTCTGCAAGGATGGGACCCTTGGGTCTGGGGGAATATTAAGTGGAGTGGACATGGTCGGACAGGATGCAGGGTGCAGCTCTTTGTTTTGTTATTTTTGTTCTATTGTTTTTTCCCTTATTTAAGTTCTTTTTTTGATTTTATTTATTTATTATATATACAACATTCTGCCTCCATGTATGCCTGAAGGCCAGAAGAGGGCGCCAGATCTCATTATAGATGGTTGTGAGCCACCATGTGGTTGCTGGGAATTGAACTCAGGTCCTCTGAAAGAACAGTCAATGCTCTTAACCACTGAACCATCTCTCCAGCCTATTTTAGTTCTTTTGAGAGAAAGGAAAAATAGAGATTTGGATGGGTAGGGAGGGTGGGGGAGAAGAAATGATCAAACTGATCAAAATATATTGTATGAAAATTTTTTTAATAGGAAGGAAAAAGAATACAGTGTTTCTAAACCAGGATGAGTCCTCATCACATACTGAATTTGTTGTCTTTCTTTTTTACTTTAGATTTTCCAATTTCCAGAATGTGATTAAAATATTCTGTTGTTTATAAGCTACCCAGACTATGCACTTTGTTATGAAAACTCAAACAGGCTTAAACAAGAATCATGGTATTAGAAATTAGAGCATCAAACCTAAGTTTCTAGGTGAGATTTTGTACACTGGGTATTTAATGTTTGCTCTATGTCCTTGAGGCAGTAATATGCCAGGTAACATCCCAAGGACATGCATGCATATTCAATCAACAAGCATCACTGGTGAGAACTCCTTCAAGTAGCCCTCCAAATGATATTTTTAGGGCTAGCACCATAAAAAAGGGATTAAGAAATTAGGGGGAAAACCACAATAGAAATGATTAGAAATCTGAAAATGGAAAGAAGCCGCAACCGCTGCTCATTAGTTTTAACCATCAAGGTGATACCATAGGGAATCACCTGGAGGACAGTCTTAGTGGGGAATTATCTAGATCAGGCTGGCCTGTGGACTTGTCTGGGGGGATTGTCTTGATTGTTCACAGGGTTGGGAAGACCAGCCCTGAAGGTGGAGAGCCCCAGGACTGGTTCTGGCCTGTGTAAGATAGAGAAAGCTAGCTGAGTATGCAGCAGGCAAGGATCCTGTTTTGTTCTCTCTCTGTTCTGACTATGAATGTTACTGCCTTGAATTCCCCATCATAATGGACTTCAATCTGGAGTTATAAACCAATAAACCTTTTCATCCCCTAATATCCTTTGTTCAGGGTGTTTTTAATCACAGCAACAAAAATAAAGCTAGGATCCACGTACACAAAAAAACCAACCAAACAAACAAAAATCCAACAGCACTTTCTAGACTTGATGTGTTAAAATATTGAGCAAAGTTGAGGAGAAAATTAGTGAGTTGAAAGTTAACAGTTGAGGAATTAACTTATATCACAGAGGGGAAAGCAGAAAATACGCAGGGGTTTGAGACAGAGAACAGATCGAGGGTCTCCAAAGTGTATGTAATAGAAATCACAGAAGGGTTCCGTAAGCAAATATATGTATGGTGGTGGTGGTGGGATGAAATCAGTTAACGTCTGTGAGATGTTGTGGTAAACAGCTTCCAAAATGGATCCCACTCCCATGATCTCCGCTCCATGATAGGACTTTGGCATGATGCTGGACCAGGTCATTCACTTTTAACCAACAGACTATGGTAAACACGATAAGATGCCAGTTCTAAGGTTAATTTTCAAAAACTTTCTGTGGTGTCTGAGGTACTGTCTCTGTCTTGCTCCCTCTTTCGCCGACTCCAGTGGAAGTCAGAAGCCACGGAGAGTCCATGCCGCGAGGAGTTGGTAGTGATAGCCAACCATCAACAAGAACTTAAGAATGTGCACAAGCCTGGAAGAGAATCCCTCCCCGTGTATTTCGATGACCATGGTCTTGGCCGCACCTTGATTGCGTGACCGTGGGGGTGCTTGAGCTTGAACTACCCAGCTAAGCCAAACGCAGAGATCTCACCTGTAGAAACAGGGAGACGATGACTATAATTTGATTTAAGTCACGACATTTTGGAGTAATCTACGGTGTGGACATCAGTAGTTTAAACAGTACTGGCATTTGCAATGCTGCATAAACTTTAGCCATATTAGGAATTTCCATTTCACAAGTGGAGTGAGTGAGGCTCTATAAAGACACTAGGTTCAACGAAGGGCAGAGCCAGGATGAAAACCCAGGAGTAGAAGCTTCATCTCAAGGCCCCATCCTGCACAAGATATGGCATATTGGTCGCAAGTACCTGGTATCCCCTGACTGGTCTTGTCCCTAGGGACATTGATGGTGACTGGTTGGTAGACCTTCAACAGGTCTTTCAGCTTCATGTCCCGGGCCGTCAAAGAATAGTTGTTGCCGATGGAGTCACTGGGTCCACGGTGGCAGTCCTGCTCTTTGAAGGGCACAGCCAGGGTCCAGGATGTACGTTGCATCAAGGGCGGATAAAAGCTGTGAGACATGACAGTCTGCAAGGAGAGCAATGTGAAGGAGATACCGTCAGAGGCATCTCTGCTGCCACGGAGATGGAGTTGCACATACTGGATGCTATGTCTCTACCCTGCTCACCCCCGGGGAAATACTTCGTGCATGGCTACTTCTCTGCCCAGTGGAAGATTTCTGAAGCCAAGGAAAACAGCTGGCATTCAACACCACTGTTATTCTTTATGGACCTGGTGGCGAGAGACATGGAACTGCTCTCCTTTGGTGGCTGAAGACGCTGACTTAGAGTTCTATAACACAGCGGGTAAATGGTAGGGCGAGATGCAAACACGCTTTTATTCTAGCACCTCTGTTTGCCTTCACTAAAATCCAAAGGAATACGTACACAGGCAAGGTATGTTCCCCAGTTCTTCTTCCTCAGCAGAAGAGCCGGCAGCCATGGGTACTCACCTCATAGAGTTCTGACGGCTCCTCATTTGCAGACACAGGCAGAGGGGGCAGCTCTGGCCTCGCCTGGGAGTGGCTCATGTGATGTATGGAGTCATTTTTGTCAAGCTGTGGGAAACAGGAACAAAGCTTCTCTTCAGGAACCGGGAGAGATTTCTGGGCCTCTGGAGAGGGTGAGAACTGCAGAGGTTCCCAGGAGTCTGATGCACACAGTGCTGCTGCTCAGGCCCCTCCATCCATTATACACGAATGCTTCGGATTTTAAATCGTTAGTCTGTCTGGTCTGCGGCACCTCCTCCTTGTCCTTTCCTTCCCAGACAATCTGTTCATTTTTTTTTTACCCTTCAGGAAAAGCCCAAGCTTTGAGTGTGCCTCCTGCACAACCCTGGATAGGATTACAAGTGAACTTCCTTTCATTTTTTGTTTATTGGTAGTTGTATTAGTATTAGTATGATTGAGTGTGTGCATGGTGTGTATGTGCACGTGCACACATTATGTGGCCGTGTGTGCCATGGAGTGCTGTGCGTTGGAAATCAGTGGACAATTTTGTGGAACTGATTCTCTCCTTTCACTTTTATGTGAGGTCTAGGGATTGAACCCATGTCACCAAGCTTGCAGGACAAGCTCCTTCACCTGCTGAGCCATCTTGTTGGGCCCCCAAAGTGAATAGCTTTTATAAGTTGACTCTTGCATTTCACACATACAGTGTTTTAATTAAAAACATACTCAGGCAATGGCTTGGCATCTTATGTATGTTTAACAAGCATATAAGCAACTCCCTGTGATTTACTTTTTAAAAAGGTGGATGTGGGAGTCACCCTTTCATCGGCGAGTGTACATTTGGGTATGAGCCTTCCACAGTCCCTCAGTTCCCGTGTGCCTCTCCTGAACAGAGCTGAAAGTGGTTGTAGGCTGAAGAGCATTGCATGAGGCTTTTGTCTGACGCCCAGCCCCATTGCAAAAGACAAGCATTTTATCTGAGGCTGCGACAGACAGTGCTGGGCTGATGTTCATGAGGTTCTGCTGTCCTTCACTTTCAAGATGATTTGAAGGATTTTTTAAGAGGCAATGCTGGCTCTGACTTTAACCCTAGGATGTGACTTTGGACTAGCTCTGGTAGCAAGTGAGATACTGTGGCAGAGATTTCTTTACTTGGGTCTGCAAATTATGGCAGGCTGGGGTGGAAGAGGGACATAGGATTCCCTATTAGCCATGAATCACCAAGCCTGACTAACCCGTCAGTGATAACTCCTAACACCCATGAACTCCCCTGGAACTCCTGTATCATTAAATAAACAATACTGTTTACCCAAATGCCAAATGATTGCACGTCAGGCATGCAAAACCTTTTTTTTTGGTGGGGGGGGGATAGTCCCATTCTAGCTGATCAAACCAAGGGTCAGAATGGTATGCAAAACGCCCCAGGCACACAAGAGGCAGACTTGTCTTCTAGGGCAGTCGCTTTTAAATGTGCATCACCCATCACCCCAGAAATGTCAGGAATGGCAAGAACCCCTTACATGGCAAATTATTCTAGGTAGGTCATGGGACCAAAAATTAAATGAGAACAGAAAAAGTTATGACCACAGATGTACTTTAAGCTTGAGATCTTTGAAAGCATGGAATGGGTTCACTGATCTCACAGCCCAATTCAGTGTTTTTCAGGAACTGTTCCCAATGGTGGACAATGGATACTTATTCAGAGTAGAGCTGCTTGATCCTCACCTCAGGCCTGATGCTCCTGACAACCAATGATCTTATTATTTTCATCGTATAGAACTTGTATACAGACTTACTTTCTTATTGTTGAATTATTGATCTTTTTTGAGATAGGGACTTACAACCCAAGCTGGCCACAAACTCAAAATCCTCCTATCTCAGCCTCCAAAGTGTTGGGGTTTCAGTCATGAACCATCATACCCAGCTTTAATATGCTGGTCTCAATCACTGGCAGCCTCTGTTTTCTCAACCTCAGTCTCAAGGACCTGAGAAGTAACTAGTTATCTCCAAGAATTGCCTCTTTTATGACTGAAATCTGTGCCAGATCTGTATCAGTGAGGGGAACAAAACAGGAATAACCCCAGGATCAACTGGAAATGGATCTGGCCATCCAAAGCAGGAACAATACCAACCAAAGAAGAGCTGGGCAAGGGTGCTTTCAAGGATTTGAAAGCCTTTTCAGGTCCCAGCTTTAAGATATGTGTTGATGACGAGGTTAGGGCTGTCGGCATTGTGTCTTTGCAAGCAAGAGGAATCTGTGGTCAGTGGCAATCTCTCCTTTGGCCTAGATTTTGAAATCTGTTTTAAATAAAAATCTTCATTCAAAAAGCAACAAACAGCGCCAAGCCAGAACATACGAGTAAGTCACAAGAGCAGGAAGGAGCAATTAAACCCAAAACCCCTGACTTAGAGGAATCAGGGAGGATGTTAATCTGTGAGGGGTCTTGGTGATTGTGTTCCTGTTCACAGTGGGGTAAACCTGATTCCAGTGCCAACAGAACCTGGGAAAGCTAATCCTCCCACCAGAAGTAGAATACAGTCCTGGTGGGAAACCCCAGTCTACTCCAATTTCTATCCATGTGGCACAATGTGGCTCTTGACAGGAGGAAACGGAATACTTCAACAGTTTCTTAGCTATGCTAACAACCTGAATGTCTAAGTGTCTTCTTTGGTAAATATTAGGGAATTTTCATTTCAGAGCGTGGGCTTGCATATGCAGCAGATACAATTCTATAAAGTTCCTACTTTAAATGCTCCTCTGGGTACTTCGAGTCTTGGCATCTTGGCTTTTTCATCCAAGATGCTTGCGTGTGGATTGGGTAGATTACTTTGGGGGCAGTTTGTTTGCTTATTTATTTGTTTTTAAGGTGGAGTCTACTATGCACCTCTCCGCTGCTTGGCTTCCCGAGTGCAGAGGCTACTGGCACACACCCGAAGACCCAGTTCAGGCAGTTTATTTCAGATTGCACATGACGGCTTGTGTGGATCTGCTACACCAGAACCATTTCACCCTGAGTTAAAAATAGAGCGCTTGGCTCTCCACCATGACACGCCACATCTGAATCAGAGTCTTTGAGGGTGCGGGCCAAGGCTCTGGTTTCTGAGAAGGTTGTTCTTGTTTTGAGACCATGTGGTACAGACTGGCTTGGGATACACAATCTTCTTGCCTCAGTCTCCCAAGCGATAAGATGACAAGGTAACTTCGTGCCTACCTGAGACTGGTGTTTAAATTAAAAATTGTTTTATTAAATTAGCAATGTCTGTGGGGGCGTGCACGCCTATGTATGGACAGAAGCCAGAGCAGGTGTTAAGTGTTCTGCTCGGCTGCTTTCCAGCTTATTCCCTTGAGACTGGGTTTGTCACTGAACCTGGAGCTGAGCTGATGGCAAGCAAGCCCCAGGATTCCTGTCCCTGACCCTCACCTTCACCAAGTACTGGAGTTACAGCCATACGCGTCCACACCTATTTACACATAGGTGCTGGGGTATGAATTCAAGTCCTCATGCTTATGTAGTAAGCCCCAACACTGTGTCAGAATATGCTCCCAGAATGCTCTGATGTGCAATCCAAGGTGGGACCTGCCTGCTGGAGTGTGTATCTGATGACATTGGAAGGGAAGGGAAAGGAACGATGGGTTCTACCCCTAAAATTTTAGAGTGAAAAAGTGATTAACACACTTTCCAGGTCAGAGGAATCTACCATGGCAATCTCTCTGTGGGATAAGTCCCTCCTCCCCCACACTCTCAATTCCCTACACGTTGAAGACACAAGTGCAGAAAAACACACCTTAAACTTCACACCCACCTTCTGAGATGAGCAGTCGGGGTAGCTCATGGCGCCTGTTCTAATTGTTCCTTCTAATGAAAGGATAAGGAGTTCTCAGTTCCTCTGGGGATCAGCCTCTCCCATCCAGCTGCCTTGAAATCCGTGATTCCTTAGAGCAGAATGGGGACAGCAGCAGTGGAATTTTCGGACCCTCTGGACACTGACACAGAGCTGTTCCTCTGAGGTCATAGATGTTGGTATCCCGCGGAGTTCCCTGGCAGAAAGGGAGAGAAGGAAAGACAAAGAATGAAGAAGGTAGCATAGTATTCTGCAGAAAGTCCTCCTCCAGTTTCCACTCTTTGCAGTATTTGCTCCTCGTTTCTTTTCAGTAGATTTCTTGGAACTTCCTAGAACAGCCTGATGTCTCTGCAGAGGACAAAATTGAAGCACGGTCACTTATTAATATCCAGAAGAGGGAACTTGCTATCCCAGATAACACCCCTGGGAACCTGGGGGGTTCCCTGAGCAGTTTTAACCATAATGGGGTTTGTTCCCAGGCACTGTGGTGGATAACCAGGCTTTAGCGTCTGTTGCTAAGAGGAGGGGCCTCTTCTATGCTTAAGCACTAGACTGGGCTTGACAGGCTGGTTCCCTTGGTAGGAGGCGGAGCTGAGCAGCAGAAAGTATTAGTGACACAAGGGAAACTGAGAAAGTGTTTAGTAATGGCCCAGGAATGTAACAATAATAATCTTGAAGAGGTCTAAAGGCACACCAGCTGGTGGTTGAGTCCCTGAAGTCCAGAGCTGGACTGGTCTAACTCAGATCCTGCGCTTCTCGTTAAGGCATGTGCAGCTTGTGTCAAGCGACTGTGTTGGCTCCGATGTACAAATTCCATACCACTCTCTGGTAATATTGTGAGTGCCTACTTCATCAGGTCTGTTTGCGAGTTTGATGAGATAATGCACCTCAAAGAGTTCACACACTGTAAATTCATCCTAATTTGCCTATGACTTACACACACACACACACACACACACACTGAGGCAGGGTCTGAAGAAAACATTGAACTTCTGATCATTTGCTTCCCCTTCCTTAGTGCTTAGCTTTTGCAGGACTGAGAGCAGCCCTGGTGTGTGCTAGGCAAACACTCTACCAACTGAGTTATACCTTCCAGCCTTTCCCTACTTTCCCACTGTGGTCTTGCATCTTGAGAACTTCCTCTGTCCAGGACAGGTTGGGATTGTCTTGTCACTCAATGCAATAGGTTCTTTATGAGTGTTGTGGCTAGCACCAATATTATAGTAACAGGCACACAAGCACATACACTCTCACGGGTAAGTACCCAAGATTCACCACTGCCCCAACATCCAAAACATTTATCACATGGCTGCTTTCAAGTCTTTTAAAGCCAAGTTAGATTTATCCAGCTCTTTCAGAATGCTACGGTGCCTGTCTGTTTCTTCATTCAGTTTCCCCCTTAATTTCCTGATGCTCCCATTTCATCAGGAGGAAACCAAGACATAGTTTTCCAACCTTAGCTTTCTTTAATCAGAGTGGCTACAAAATGAGACATTTTTACTGTTCTTTTCACAGATCAGCTGCCCAGGGCACAAACATTTTCAGCTCCTTTGAAAAGCACCAAGAACTTCACTTTCCTTTTCCTCACTTTACACTCAAGATTTGGCTCTCTGTAGAGAGTCCTTCCTTGCCCCTTGTGTTAATGTTTCTTATCATAAAGTATGTAGAGGGTCTGGGCTGTGGCTCAAATGTAATAGAACACTTACCTATCACATACAAGGTCGGGATCTGATGCCCAGCACACACACAAACATGAAGTGTATAGAGTCAGATATAGTGTAGCAGTGAATTGCATATCGGAGAGACTCTCATCCATGTATGTGAAGAGAGGAAAGAGACGAGCATGGTGCTAAAGAGTCCAGGGCCTCCCGTGTAGCAAGATAGGCTCTGTGTGAAATTTAATGTACTTTAAAAACTAATTAAGTTCAAAGCCATTAAAACAAGAAGGCTTTCTGTTTACTGACATGATCTGCTGGTATTCATGCCCTCCCCATAAAGGACATCTTCTCAACAATACAAGAGAAAAATCTCATTTTTCCAATTTTTATGTTTGGAAATATAGACACTAAGTTAACCAACCAACCCTCCAACCAACAAACCAACTAACTAACTAGCCAAACAACCTGTCTGTAGTCACTACAGAAGGTCAGCAGCAAAATTTCGACTTGCATGTGGTTATGGGAAGTGCTCACAGCTTTAGCTATAAACTTACGTGCAGACTGAGGAATGGCGAGAGTCAGACTGGGTTAAAAGTGAGACCCTGCTTCCAAAGAGAGAAAAGAGGGGGGGGAAGGGAGAGAGAGAAATGAAAATAGAAGAAGGGGAAGGAGAAGGAAGAGGGAGAGTGAGAACTAATCCCCCAGGGCACTTATCTGTTTATTCTTAAGAAATGATGCAGCCTTAAGAACCTCTTTGTCCTCAACTCCAAATCCCCAGAGTCGCCAGATAAAATTCAGGATGACCAGAATAACTCAGAATTTCAGGTAAGCATTTTTTGAGGCAAAATATCTTTTAAAATAAATATATCCCGAATACATATGAGACATGCTTATACCAAAAAGTTATAGGTTATTTGCCTCAAAAAGAAATCTGAGAGTCCTATAGTTTCAGTTGCTAAATCTGGCAATCTAAGGAGGAGAGGTCAGCTGGGTTCAGGTCATGTTTTGGCTCTGACTAGTAACACGGTCAATGTGTTGCTAAAGAATCCCCCCCACACACACACACTTCTTATTCTTCCTAGCCAGTGCTCACAGTAGATCTCAGAGGGCTGTAAAAGAATTGCTTACCTAGAACAAGTGTGTTAGCTCATTGGGGTTCCTATCACAACGTGCTGCAGTCTGAGTGGCATATTAAAACAAACAGCAGCCCCCCCAAAAAAACAAAAAAAAACGAAGAAAAACAAGGAACATATTTCTCACAGTTCAAAATAATGGAAGTCTGAAGTCTGAATGTGAGCACGGTGAGATTGCAGGGAGGAGTCTAGACTGCCATCTTTTTATTCTGCTCTCCGCTAGTAGAAAGAGGCAAGAAAACTCTCCCCAGTCCTCCCTTTATAAAGCATTAATCTATTTTTTTTCAAGACAGGGTTTTGTGTGTGTGTGTGTGTGTGTGTGTGTGTGTGTGTGTGTGTGTGTGTGTGTGTGTAACCTTGGCCATCCTGGAATTCACTCTGTAGACCAGACTGACCTTGAACTCACAGAGATCCACCTGCCTCTGCTTTCCAAGTGCTGGGATTAAATCTGTGCACCACCACCGCCTGCCCTGCATTAATCTCTTCATAAGTACTTTATCTTCTTGACTAATGGCTTCCCAAAAGCCCCACCTAATATTGTTATACGGGGGCACAAAGGATAAAATATTCAGTCTGTTGCTGTAGAAAACTGTGGGAAAGCCTAGGAGAAGCTTCATGTGGCTTTATCAGTCCTCTGAATGTTAACCAAGAGCCAAGTTCTCGATGGTACAGAGATGCTAGATCCCCAGATGAGAAATACAAGGTATTGTCGGAGAGCCAGTGACACTCCAGGAAAAACAAAACCTACTGACCATTAAAAAGAAGAAGAAAAAGGAGGAGGAAGAGGAGGAGGAGGAGGAAAAAGAAAAAGAAGAAGGAGGAGGAGAAAGGAAGGAAGGAAGGAAGGAAGGAAGGAAGGAAGGAAGGAAGGAAGGAAGGAAGGAAGGAAGAAGAAAAAAGATGCTGGAGGCTGGAGGCGGGAGGAGCTGGAGGATTCAAAGAGGTACCCCTAGATGGCACCCTTCAGCTGAAATCCCAGAGAAGCCCCAATTTTTCCAAAGCAATATCTACCAGAACCTGATGATCTAAGGAAAACAAGCCCATTTTTCTTTTCCCCTCGTGGGAAACGTGTCATACTGCAGCTCCAGAAAGTGAAGACAGCCAGACAAGAGTGCCTGAAATTTAAAACTTCAGAGACATGCCCCTACATACCATGCTCCCCATGAGAGGTAAAGTCACCGACATCACACAGCCACAGCTAGACTTGGGTCCCTAAATGGGGACTTCAGAGTCCCAGCCCACAGTTTTTCACTGTAAGCTCAAAGGCAGTGTTTCTGAATATTCGATGATTGCGTCCCATCTCCAACCCCTTTGGAAACATTTTCAGCCATCACAGCTGGGAGGGGCTGCCTCGATATTTGTATTTATTTTGTGGGGAGAACCCAGGAATGTTTTCAAGCACCCCACAGTGCGCTCCGGACATCTTAGAAACAGACTCATCCCATCCCAAATGCCAATAGCACTGCCGCTGAATAATTGCGCTCCTCAGGCCTGTATTTGTAACCAGGAAACATGGGTTTCTCTATAGTGAATCCTTGAGAAGAGGATTCGAGTTTATCTATAAACCGTATCCCTCTAGCTCCCCGTTTGTTTTTGTCTTTAAATCCGTAAAGTGGAGATAATCCTTCTTTAAGATTCCCTAACTGCCAACATTTGCACTTGCTTCATGACTAGACTTTCCAGTCTAGGAGGCACCTCACCGACTCGTATGACTTGAACTCCGGGGGCGAATCCAGAACTGGATCTGTATCGAGAAGGGGAAACCCTAAATTCCTCTAAAAAAACCCACCTTGGGCTGCCAGTCCACCTGAGAATTGGCCTCAAAACTTTCACTCCAAGCCACCGCTGTTGGAAGTGACTGTTTTCAAGCCCTCATTTTCTCTTTAGTCCTCTAAAGCCTAGAAGGTTTGTAGGGATTGTTCCTAGAGTGTGTGGGAAGAAGCGAACGCGCCTAGCAAAGCTGCCCGCCGCGCGGCTGGGCGCCGGGATACCGGGTCCTTCCTGTTCTGGCTGCGAAGGCGGGGCGGGGACCTGCACCAGCCCTCGGTGGGGTGGGGCCTAGGCGAAGGGCGGGACAGAAGGCGGGGCTTCGTCTGGTTGAAGGAAGAGCGCTCGCCAGTCGGGAGGAGCAGGTCCAGCTCCTGTCCTCAATCAGGCCTGCGTCCCTTCTCTTCTTCCTCCCACTTCGCTTCCCGCCCTTGATGTCTGCTGAGCTGGGTATCGCGGCAGCTAGCACCAGGTGAGAGAGCAAAGCTGTGGGGTGTGGAGTTTAGGGGACCCCGACTGGCTGAACCCTCCAAGTTCGGCCTGGGAAGTGGAGGAGTTCAGGGTCGGCCACAGGAGAGTGCGCTAGCTTCCTTCGTCTGCAGCTGTTGGCCTCTGGGTTGGTCTTGAGGGTGTCCGGTGCCTTGAGTTGCTGGGTGCGGGTGGGAGGTCATGGGGGAGATCCCACCCACCATTTCCAGCCATCTCCGCGCTTACACACCGACAGCTAGAGTTGTTTAAAAAAAAAAAAAAGAGGGAGAGAGGGAGAGAGAGAGAGAGAGGGAGAAGAGAAGAGAAGAGAAGGAAAGGAAAGGAAAGGAAGGAAAGAAAAGAAAAGAAAAGAAAAAAGGGAAGTGGGCAGTGTCAATACACGAGCGAGGACCTGCCTCTTTTTTGGGAACCCTGCATGGGAAGACTTGGAGTCTTGCCTGGCCTCTACACCTCCTCCCCAGGATTGGTCAACGGGGGTGCCATGCGCCACAGCAGGAGGGAACTGCAGGTATCAAAGGTGGGTTTGCCCCAGAAGATCAGTGACAGGGTACCCAACTACCCTGAGTTCCCGTCTTGTAGTTTTGGGGCCCCGCGATCCGGGCTCAGATCTCCATCTGCATCACACTCTTTTCTTCTCTCTGGATCCCTGGCCTTAGATTGAAACTCTCCACACTCATCTATCTGAAAGGCGACCCGAAGGCCCTGCCCCCAGTTCGTGGATTCGACCGGACCCGCAGCTGGAACGTTCGCGGTGGCGGTTTGCTCGCGGGACGCCAGAGTCCGGAGCCAAGGCTTTATTTGGAGCCTTGTAAGGGGCGGGGTCTGTTCTCTGAGAACCTGGCTAGGTCCCCCAAGCTCAGAGTAGGCGGGGCGCCCTAGGCTAGTTGGGATGGCGCCTTCTGTCTTTTCTTATGATAGTACTTGGTGTCTGCAATGGACCCAAAAGGAGTAGAGGGTCTGGGAATTGATTGGTGGCTAGATAGATGCGTGTGCTAACTGCGGTCCTCCGCATTCTTCCCACGCTTGTCTTGTCAGACTCCCCAGACCGGCCCGGTGGCACTTGTATGTTTCCCAGGCCAAAGAAGACTTGTAATGGGGCAGCTGGGCTTGTTTTAGCCCGCTGTAGAGATGAGATTAGGTGACCTGAAGGACCATCCCAAATTCAACAGTGCAAGCTGTTGCATTAACGACATAAATGTGTGTAGGAGCGCTTGGTTCTCCTCTGACTAAGAGGCGGGAACTCTTTTTAGTTGGTGTGTTGAAACCGTGCGTACTAGACTCTGTGGTGTAGACAGTGGTAAGGTATATTTCCTCACTGTAACGCATAGTAGGCAAGTGGAATTTCAATATGATAAATAAATTGAGGATCTCGGTTACTTTTGGTACGGTGACAGAATCTTCTGAGCACAAGTATGTGAGATCAGGGAGTTTGCAGCAAGGAGATATGCAGAGATCCCATTCTGTCCAACCCAGACAGGTGTTCTGGAAAACATGAGAGTAATATTGTAATTTTTTTATTTGAAAACTCATCCAGAGTTAAAAGTGTATCTGATTTGGCTCATTACCTTCATGAAAAATGCATAACAATGTGAAATGAAGACAGTCTTGCAAATTCCAGGCTGTCGAGTGACAGAAAATAATTGTGCCAAGGCCTTGGGGACAGGTACTGTGAGTGAGGAGGACCTCACCACACATAAATAAAAGGTGGCATTGTGCAAGGTGTTTGGGAGCCAAATAAAGAACAGAAAGCACCCAAGTCCCTGTTGTAGGAGAAAAGAAAGACTGGAAGGAGGAGGGGCTGAGGGGAGGGGCGGGAGACTTGAATTCAGTTTTCTTGCTTGTCCTATGCTCTTTTCAACATCAGGCTGAAAGACATACGCTCTCAGAGATATATTTCTAGCTCTTTTTCTATACCGTGTGTGTGTGTAAAACAATGAAGTGTCTGTAATAAGTGGATTTAACTTCTTCATCTTTCTGGTCATCATATATTATAAACAGGTAGGTGATACACATCCTCTGAGTCTATTTTCATATATCTATTATCTCATTGAGGTCCATGAAAAATAAATTGCTGGATCAAAGTTTGTGCAGCTTAGAAATTTGATAAATATTGTCAAGTTGTGTCCCTCTGCAAGCTTGCCATCAGTGCGCAGGGGATGGTACAGGCTCCTTGGAGATTACTAATGATTCAAGACACTTCCTGTTTCCTCCAGTGATAGCAAGAGACAGGCGACATGAGAGATTGGGCTACATGCTCCATCAAGGAACTTACTGGTAGAAGATACACTCTCGAGTGAGACTGGAGGACATTTCAAGATGGCCAAAGACGAGCTGCCAAGTGTCTCCAGAGACTTAGAGGCGCTGCGAAGGAAGCTGTGTTTGCTGCTAGATTCCTTCCAGAGCAACGCAAAGGTCGGTTTCCAATGCCGTATGTACTGGGAAGTTAACACTGGTCTGAACAAGACAGAATGTTGTATCTTTCTCATAACACCTTGCCGTGTCTGAGCGGTGGCCATGTTCTTTGTGGCTGCTAGAGCATCAGCCATCACGTGATGTGCAAGGCGACCGGACAATGGGGAGTGGGAGAATGGCTGTTTTCAAGCCACCTCCGAATTAAGTCACAGAGAATTGCAGAACCCTTCCAGTTACATCCCATACCATGCAGAATTTGGTTGGATAGTCACCCATCATGGCAACTGCCATCCTTCAGCTGGATATGAAGAGGCCACCCTTAGTCCACACAACAGACACTATTCTTTTCTTTGAAAACTTTGGCTCATCTCTTCCCCTAAGAAAGGGGCCAGCAAATAGCTAGTTTAAGACTTGAGTTCTGTGTTTCATTAGAAATTCATCGTCCCACAGAAATGCTACTTTAGCCACCCTATGCACTAAAATATTTTTGCACCTTTCCCTAAGTACAAAGAAGCAATGGTTAATTTAAAGACTATATCTTAGTTAATATAAAAAACTGTATCATTTCAGCATGTGGTCATAAAAATTAATGGAAAAGAAAATATTTCACATTCCTTTTTGTACTGACTCTGAAATCTAGGCTTCTTTGAACTTACGGGACGATTGTGATGCAAATTAGCTGCGTTTTCCATTTTCACCACTCACTGCAGTGGGGTTTGAGATACTCTATTTCATTTATCTGCGTCTGTATCTTTATTGTGTTTTTTTTCTGTATACCTTTCAACATTAAACAGAATGCTAGGGTTGGGGCGATGGTTCAGTGGGTAAAGCTCTTGTCTGGCTATCATGAGAACATAAGTTTGAATTCCCAGATCCACATAAAGATGGTGCATAAGCACATCTCTATTCTCCCAGGGTTTCTATGGCAAAATGGGAGGTGCAGACAGGAGGATCCTGGGGTGCTTATAGGCCAGCTAGCCTGTCTTGTTCAGTGCAAAACAACAACAAAAACCCAAGGAGATCCTGTTACCAACAACAAGTAGTAGGCAAGGGCCAACACCTGAGGCTGTCCTCAGACCTCCACATGGGCACTCACATACATGAAAACACACATGCTCACTTACGTTGTATACACATATCACAAAAAGATTTTTAAAAACAGTTCTAGCTGGCTAATACTATTACCAATTTGCTGTATGTCTTTCTAGACTTCTATACCATGTGCACATAAAAGTATGTATGCATATAAAGTGATGGGAACTGTTTTGTGATTTTTTTTTCTATTGGACAGCACATTTCACCAACTTCTGTAAAATATATACTAAAGTCATATGCTTCACATGGGTCTTCTTTGGGCTTGCTTCAGAATGCATTTGGCATACTGCCAACTTACCAGGCTGTTTTTCAAATGGACAAGCAGGTTTTTAGTTAGTTGGCAGAGACTCTTCAATGAGTTAGCTCAGTAAGGAAGGTCCTCTTGGCCTTTGCATTTCATTTCATGACTTGCATGAACATTTGCGGTTCATTCTCATGACTTGAGGAAGATCCAAAGTCATCACAGACACCAGATTTGCAAATGGACCGTTGGTTTTACAGGAATAAGGAGCACAGGTACTTCAAGCCTCTAGTCATAACAGATAAGTATATGGTCCTTACTTTATGTGTATTTTTGGAAAGATGCATTGAAGTATATAATGCACACTGTTGGTTGTTGGCACTGAACACAGGACCAGCAGCAGGCTGCTTCATGCCTCAAACCCACACACGTCTTCTTCGTAAGAAACAGTAACAAAAAGATACTGATGGCGGTGGTCATGGCGCTGTGCATTTTAAATAGTGAGATTGCCAACCAGAAATAAAAACTGTGAACTTTGTGGCATTAAATAGGCCACAATGTCATAGTTTGGTTCTTCAGTGTCCCAGAGAGGCTCCCATGCTAAAGGCTTGGCCAAGGGCATGGTTGTTGTGGGGAGGTGGTGAGACCTTGTTGAATTTCAGGTTCGAACCATAACAAGCTGGGAATGTCCGTGTCCTTTGACTCAGTCTTGACACCAGAGATGCTCAAAGGACTGATTTTAGGTTCCAGATAAATTAGTGAGTAGAAAATCCTCAAACACAGGATTCACAGATGAGAAGGACTGTGTGTTTATTAACTGATTGAGCCCTTACTAAACTCCAACCTTGTACCAGGCATTTAGCACATCCTAGTTAATATTTATACACACCTTCAAAGCAAATGAACTTATTCTTTCCTTTTGACAACTTAGCAGTACGCACTGGAGTAGGTGTGGGCTAGATAATTACCCAGCTAGCCTACTCCCAGAAACATGGGGAAACTGACAGTTCCCTATGAGCTGGTGTTCTCAGATAGTCTTGAGATAAAATTATTTCTCTTACAAGTTTTTAGTATATTATATTAATTGTCCAATTAAAAATATTCATTTTATGTGTATGTGCGCACTCAGTTTGTGCCTGAATGCATGTATGTGTATCACATGTGTGCAGTGCCTGCAGAGGTCACAAGAGGGCACTGGGTCCTTAGAACTGGACTTACAGGCAATTGTGGGCTGTCCTATGTGGATTCTGGGAACTGAACTCAAGTGCTCTTCAGAAGCGGTGAGTACTCTTAACTAGTGCTCTCTCTAGCCGCTGGCCACACTAACGCAAAGTGACTCTGGAGGGAGGAGGAGAGCAAAGCACCTGTGACCCGTGTCAGTCAGAGTTTCTGTTATGGATTTTGGTTCATGGTTTTAGACCATCCTGGAGCAGAGAGCAGGATAGAACAGAGTAGCTCACTCATATCACGGTAGCCAGTAAGCAGGGGAGTGGGGTGGGGACAGACAGACATACACACAAAAATACACACAGAGATTGCTTCAGAAACACATAGGGTAGAATGTAGCCCCAGGAACATGTTCCCAGTGGTCCTCTTCCTGCAGCTAGACTCTCTCTCCTGTAGTCTCCACAACTGCCAAAACCAGCGTGAGCAGCTGGGGGCCACCTGAGTCTGCAGGAGCCACTTTATATTCAAATCATAACAAAAGCCATCACTAACAAACAGTGGTGGTGATCCTGGTGAGTAGTAAGACCCTTCAGTGTGTAATGTTTACATAATAGTGAGTGTAACCACAGCAGACGTAATTGTGTATTTTTATTTTTGTTTGGCAAGGTGCTGTTTTTTCATACTGAAGTGTGGGTCTTCAGAATAATTTACATGTGCCACTAGAACATCAACAAAGGACATCCAATTGACATACCGTAATTTATATAGCCGCCCCTTGTCTCTGGGAAATGGAGACAGTTTCTTTCCCCCATGTAATCTGTGCTCTTTACTCACAGTTTAATGAGCTCTTTGAACTTCAGATGAGGCTAGATAGGCCTCCAGATGGAATGGGCATGATTGCTCCAGCCTGTCTGTAGCGCATGGCCAGTTCTTGACTGTCTTACTTCTAGAATTCAAGAGACAGGAACTTGCTTAAAATAGTTTAAGCAAGCAAGCTGGGCGGTGGTGGCGCACGCCTTTAATCCCAGCACTCGGGAGGCAGAGGCAGGCGGATCTCTGTGAGTTCGAGGCCAGCCTGGTCTACAAGAGCTAGTTCCAGGATAGGCTCTAAAACTACAGTGAAACCGTGTCTCAAACCCCCCCCCCCCAAAAAAAAAGTTGTTTAAACAAGCAAACAGACAAATAGGTAGGGCCTTCCATGACTTCAGGAATCGTTAAGATCTTTAAGGCTCCCCCATGAGCCTTGGGAGCAGTAGAGCAGGGCTGCTTCAGGACTAGAACAGGGTCAGGCTGGGGACTGGTGCCAGGAGCATCTCTCAACACGCCCTCTTCCTTGGGCTGTGCAGCTCCTCACATTAGTTCCCTGTGCACTCACTTCATTCCCAGACGGCAGCCCACGTCCCTTGGCTTTCCCATTGATGTGGCCAAACATGGTTGCTTGGGCGGGTACCCTCCTTTCCTTGCGTCTCCTTTAGCACCTGTGGAAGATCTAGAAGTTTGTTTCCTAGTCATAGAAACACCAGTGTGGTTGGCACAGTCACCTGTGGCTACCCAGTGGTTGTTGGACTGGGATCTTTGATTTTGTTTGAAATGCATATGGCTTATTGGGTGTCCTCAGGCCGGGGGCGGGGAGCAGTTTTCTGGGAAGCAGGAGGAGTGGCTGGGTGGCCAGGTTGGCATCTCCTGATGTGAATTATCTGTGATAGATGATTTTCTTCTCATGTTGGCCTTCCCCTGACATGAGGAAGATTTTAGAGCCCACCTTCCAGAAATCTACGTGTCATAGATCATGTGCCAGCAGGCACCCAGAGCCTAATCTGGGACAGACTGTTGTAGCGTAGTGCCTCTGACTTGTGCGATGATCCTGACTGCTGTCACTGTCCTCTGCCCACTGGGGCCTTCTTGTCTGAGGCAGGAGAATGGTCTTACATTCTCACAGTGGAGTTTTCCTGGCTGTGAATAGCCTCAGGGGGAACCATTGTGTCTCAAACCCTGACCACGTGACCTGACTCTAGAAACTCCTGCCAGCTTGCATTTATAAATAAACAGCCCGTGTCCGACCTTGGGTACATTAATTCAATTTGTTCCCAGCTCCTCTTATCTGGAATGAGCAACACCAGGCCTCGGGCTGCTGGGAGGATTATCTGGGATGCCATTTGAGAAGGCATTTGCACTGAGCCTGGCTAATGCTGGTGCCATTCTCTCGAAGTCTGGCATCCTGGGTTGTTGAGTGCAGCTCACATCTTTAAAGCAAGGGTAGGAGGCCCATCTTTACCTCCAGGTTGGCGATGGAAAAATCACAGGGGATGCCACAGCCTGCTGAGCTCTCGCACTTTCTATCCTCCTGTTGCATGCAGTCTGTTGCAAGGAAAATGAAACATGATGATGTTTGAAGCCGTTGGACTTGGGTATTGTTACTGCTGCTCTCCATTTTCTGCCCTGCAACTTTGTAGGGAAAATACGTGAAGACATACATGGCAAGTCTGAAATGTCAGCTGCTAAGTCAGACGGGCACCTTTAGAGGAGAAGGCCTTACCAACATACTCTCAAAGTAGCCTTTGTTTTCCTTCAATTAAAACTTACTGAAGAAAATGGGGCTCGGGGGGTGGGTCAGCAGGTAAGGTGCTTGAGGACTTGAGTTCAATTCTCAGAACTGTCATTAAAGAAGAATACAGTAGCAATGGCTTATATTTATATGCCAGTATTGGGGAGGTGGAGTCAGGTGGATCTCTGGGGCTCAGTCGCCTGCCGGTTTAGCCTACTTGGTGAGTTCCAGGCCAGTGAGAGACAGGTAGATAGACAGTGCCTGAGGAACAGCACTCGAGGGGATCCTTTGGTCTCCAAATGTGTTGCACACACATGTGCATCCAAGTGAGCATGAACACACACACACAGCGAGAGAGAGAGAGAGAAAGAGAGAGAGAGTCCCAGAGGAGTTCACGTCACTATTTTGAGTGACATGAGTTGAGAGTGCCCTAAAGTGCTCCTGTGAAAAGAGCTTTTCACCTTTTGAATGTGTGCTTTATAACCTTGAGTTAAGCATGTCCTCAGATCTTTCCTTCTGGAACTGAGCATGCTGGAGAGTGCGCTTACCCCTACAGTGTTTTCCTGTATGGATATGTGTAGCTGCCTGGGTAAAACCAGCATGCTTCCCTCGCTCGAAGGCGTTGCTCTGAGGTGACTCCCGCGTTCTCCTTACCTGCTGCTGGCAGGAAGTCTTCATGGCCATGCTTATTTTGGTTTGGCACTTGGCAAGATGCGAACCCATTGGGTTAGACTATTTTAAAAAGTGCCAGGAACCTGTGTTTAATGAGTATAGCTGTTAGGTATGGATGAACCATGCTGTCTCCACGACATTCTGTCCTTACGAAGGTAATTCTTTCCTAGAGAAAGCAATTCCTGGATTGAACTGTTTTGTCGTAGTTACTTTTCTCTTGCTGTGATAAAATACCATGATCAAAGAAACTTACAGGGGGAAGGGTCTATTTTGGGTTGATGGTTCCAGAGAGCTAAGAGTCATTTACCATGACCTCAGGGAAGCATGGCAGCAAGCACCAGGCATGGTGGCAGGAATAGCTGGGAGTTTACATCTCAAGCACAAGCAGGAAGCAGAGAACAATCTCATAATAGTGTAAGTCTTTAAACTCTCAAAACTCACCCTCAGTGACACACTTCCTCCAGCAAGGTCACACCTCATAAACCTACCCAATCAGTGCCACAAGCTGGGGACCAGCTATTCAATTATCTGAGCCAATGTGGGCTATTCTCATCAAACCACCACATAGTTTAATACATTGATCATGGGGATTCTTTGCCTGCCTTCTTTCCGTCCTACCTTTCATCCTCCCTTTCTTTTTAACACATGATCTTGATAGACAGCCCAAGCTGGCCTCAAACACACAATCCCCCTGCCTCAGCCTCCCAGGAGCTGGACTTAGAGCTATATCTATGTGCCTCCATTCCTGCTTTAATTAGCAGACTTTCTAGAAACGGTTTCTTTGCATTCTGAAAGACCTTTGTTTTGGTGTTGTTTAGAGGCCAGAACCAGAAAAGGCTCTGAAAGAGGGGAATTCTCTAAGGACTGGAAGTAGAATATCCCTACCTTTTGCTTCTTGGATTCCCCACGCCAAACTGTCCCCAGGTTCTATTGGTTTCTTTTTTGTCATTTAATCTGTAGGCTACATCCCTCTGGTCCCCCTCTGGCCCAGATTTGGCCATTCATGCTCTTGCCTGGTTTCCTGCAAATCTCCCTAATTGCCTCTTGCATACCAACCCCAGGTTCATCTTACTTAAATTGCTCCTTTGTGTCTGTCACAGCCCCCGCCACATGCTTTCAATTTACCTCTTATTTTTTCCATGAAATAAAACTTTCAAAATAAAATAGACATATTAGAGTCACATATATAATTTAAATATTTTTTTAAAATTTTTTTCTTTTTTCTTTTAAAACAAAATGAGTCAGGGGTGGTGCTTCTTACTTATCATTCTAGCACTCCAGTTATGAGGCAGAAGGATTATAAGTTCAAGGCAATAATGATACTCTGTCTCAAATTAAAAACAAAAAAAGGAACCCATGAAATTAATTTTAAAAAAATATCTCAAGAAACCCAATATAACCCTGTTGCAAGGAGCCACTTGTTCATTCCGGCTGCCCAGAACCGAAATAATCACACAGTTGTATTAAATCACTGCTTGGCCCATTAGCTCTAGCTTCTTATTGGCTAACTCTTACATCTCAATTTAACCAATTTCTATTAATCTGTGCATCACCATGAGGTCATAGCCTACCAGCAAAGTTTCAGCATGTCTATCTCTAGCGGCAGATCCATGGTGTCTCTCTGCCTCCGCCCTTCTCTCTCCCAGCATTCAGTTCTGTCTTCCCCACCTACCTAAGTTCTGCCCTATTAACAGGCCAAGGCAGTTTCTTTATTCATTAATGGTAATCAGAGCACACAGAGGGGACTCCCACATCATATCCCAAACTATAATTTAAGACTGTAATTATCATGAAAAATAATTAATGAGATATCCTAGATTTTTTCCCTCAAATACATAGAGCATATCTCATGCAGGTGCTCAATTTCTATGGGAAATAGTTTTTCTCTCTTTAGCATTTACAAAATGTATCTGCCTCCCTCTCATCTCAAATCCTTAATGAAGGATGATCTCAGAGGCGATTCCTGGTGTGGTTACAGGTTGCTAGGCGGCATGGCTAGAAGACATTGTGTGGTGAGCCAGGAGGTGGAATATGTCATGCTTTAGGAGGCAGTGTTGAAGCCAGGACAATGCCTTGGCTGCTCTGAGGGGCCTTATCTGTTTAAACAAGGTGAGCCCGTGCCTGGATGCCTTTACCTGAGCTATAGATTCTCCTGTTTCTAACTTGCCCCTAGTTCTCACCCTTATGATTACTTGGATGGAAATCTGTTGCCAGGAGAAGTATGTGATTTGGAAAGATGCACTTCTGATAATGGCACTTCATTTCAGCCACTGGCCTGCAAGCCCCAAAGGAATAAGACACAGGAAAGACCAGTTTTTGATGCAGGAAGCGTTCCTCACTCAGCTTTTTTTATTTTTATGTCACCTGTTTTTGTTTTGTTTTGTTTGAAAAAATTATTTTTCATAAAATATATTCCATCCTGGTTTCCTCCTCCTTCTCCTCCTTTTTCTCCTCCCAGAGAGTAGGCACCCACCCAACTCCATGCCCTTTCTCTCTCTTTAAAACGAACAAGTATCCCGGACAGTGGTGGTGCACACCTTTAAATTCCAGCATTTGGGAAGCAGAGGCAGGCAGATCTCTGAGTTTGAGGTCAGTCTGGTCTACAGAGCGAGTTCCAGGGCTACACAGAGCAACCCTGTCTCAAAACAAACAAACAAAACAAAGCAAAACAACCAATCCTAGAACAAACAGGCAAACAAAAATCAAAGCATAGTAAACAAAAAGAAAACAACACAAGAAACACACACAAAAGCCATAAAAACACAAAATTGGAAACCATAATATACAAGCAAAAGGCCAATAAAACAAAAAATGCCCAAACAAAGCAATATCAATATGAGACTACAAAAATACCATTGAGTTCAGTTCATGTTGGCTACTGCTGGGCATGGGGCCTGCTCATAAGCCAGTGAGACTCCCTTGGAGAAAACTCTTTTTTCCGTTGTAACTGGATAGCTTTTTGGTTAGGGGTAGAAGTTCATGTGCATCTGACCCTCTCAGTGCTGGGATACCGTCCCCCTTGAAATTGTGCAGGCCCTGTGCGTGCTGCCACAGTCTCTGTGAGTTCATACGTGCATCAGTTCTGGTGTGTCTGGAAGACACTGTTTCCTTGGAGTCTTCAATCTTTCTGCCTCTGCCTCCTCTTTCACATAGCTCCATGAACCTGAGGGAGGGGTTTGGTGAAGGTATCCCATTTAGTACTGAATGTTCCCAAATCTCTTATCCTCTGTAATTTTCCAGTTATGTGTCTCTGTATTCGTTCCCATCTGCAGGAAAAAGCATCTCTGCTGATGGCTGAGTGAGGTGCTGATCTATGAGTACAGCAGAATGTAGTAAGGAGTCATTTTATTGCTGTTTCTTTAGCAGAACAATTGTATTTGGTTTTCCCTTAGGCCTATCTAGTCTAGATTCTTGGCCACGGGAGCAATGTCAAGCAAGGGTTCCGTATTGTGGAGTGGGCCTTAACTCCAGTCATGAAGTGGTTACTCCCACAGTATTTGTGCCACTATTGCACATGCAGGCAAGGCACTGTTATAGACTGCAGAGTTTGCAGCTAGATTGGTGGTTACTTTTCTAGAGGAAGGTTTTTGATGATGGGATCTTTCAGGGAACAGGTTTCAGTGCCAGTAACAAGGAGGGTGAAGCCCTGAGACTTGAAAACTGAGGGGGAATGCTCATCCTTGTGGGTTTGACTAAGATCAGCTCTACACTAAAGCAGCCTTCTCCATGGAGTGTGGTCCCCATCTCTTAACCTGGTGAAGGTGGGAAACCTGTTTATTAAAGCAACATATGGTTCCCATAATCAGTCTGTGGCCGACTATAGCATCCAGGTTGGTACCATAAAAGCACTGAGGTTGCAAACCAATGTATGCATTTGAGTCAAAGATTTTAGCTTTGAATATCTAGGAACTGTCCCTTGGAAACTGGATGACTACAAATTAGCCACTTAGTCCATTGCATCTCAAAGTTGAATGTATACACAAAGCACCTGGACTCTGGTTGAAAAGCAGAATTGGATGCAACAGGTTTTAGGTGGAGCCTAAGGCTGCTCATCTCCATCTAAGCCCTTGAGAGATGCTGAGTAGCTAGGACTTAACTCCTCTGTTCCTTTGCAACCTTAGTTATGAGAACTTTGGCTGCAGAGCGGTAGGCACATTGCACACATAAGAGGGTGCCTTTCAGAGAGGGTGTATCCTGGGCAAGAGCGCAGCGACATGACCTTTCCTCCTCTCACAGATCTTGACACTGGTGGGAACCTCACCCTTGCCACCCTTCCCACAGCTTCTTTATGTTGCTGCCAGGTACCTCACATGTTGGGAGATGTTTCATATTGATGTCTGGGAGCCTCTGACTTGCCGGAGGCCTCTGACTGTGGCCATACTTCCCACAGCTGAGGCAGATCAGCTCAATCTGAGGTCTGGACACAGCACTTAACCCTGGCTCTTTGTCCTTTGCCTGCAGGTGGTTGCCTTCATGAAGTCCCCGGTGGGTCGGTACCTGGACAGGCATCCTTTCCTGGCTCTCACCATGCTGATGTTTGTTACCATGTCAGCCATCCCTGTTGGCTTCTTCCTGCTCATCGTGGTGCTCACCTCCCTGGGTGCTCTCATGGGGGCCATATTACTGGAAGGTACTCTCCACAGGGTTATTCGGAAGTAACTCAATAGGGTGGATAGTATTGAACATCTGCCATTTTTATCAAAGACTCCTCTTTCTGGTGCAAGGCAGCTTGTCAGAGTAGCTAAAACACAGGCTCTTGTGTTCCGTCAGCCGCCCATTACCACCATTGTGGTTTGGGACGTGACTTACTCCTTCCGAGCTTTAAACTGGACAGGCAACAAAACAAACAAGGAGACCCCCAAGTGTAACATAGTTTGTGATTAGTGGGGAATGGAAGCAACCAGAAGCACCACTGGCTGATGCCAGAAGCTGGGGCTTACCCAGGTGTGGAACTTCTGCCATTATAATTTTTAATGGGAAATCTCCTGACTTCAAAAATCTGAGTTAGCTGCCAGTATTTTAGATGCCCTGGCCCAGGGTCTTCTCAGTTTCAGTGCATTTCTGATGAAGGCACCGCCTAACCGCGCTTTCCTCCTAGGACTGATTATCTCTGTGTGCGGCCTCTCACTGCTCTGCATCCTCTGTGGCTTGGGCTTCGTGTCGCTTGCCATGTCAGGCATAGCCATGATCTCCTATGTGGTAGTGTCCTGCCTCATGAACTACTGGTTTTCTCCCAGGTAAATGCATGTCAATGGAACAATTAATGTTGGGTATTTGGGGGATCCACACAGATAACTCTCTAATCCCAGTTGGTGTCTAGCAGTTAAATTATAAGCGGCAGGTGTTCCTCACGGTTGCCCATAGACATTAGCTGTCAGCTCCACATTTCCAGATGTGTTTCATACGTGCACACATGCACACAAACATTGCTGCCTTGTCCATCACCCACAGAGCTCGTCGCATAGCTGCAGTAGCTTTGTCAGGCAGTTGCTAGTTCTTCTATAAAAGATATCTACTTACTTTACAAGGTCAAATGGGGGTAGTTTAGGAGGTTTTGGAGGAAGGCTAACCCATCAGGTAGCCATGCCCACCTCCCAGGGTGGTACAGGAGCTGGGATGCTGCTATCTCCACCTTCTACCTTGGTTTCCTCTGTTTGTCAGTATGAGTATAGCATAGTGAACAGGGCTCATGTTTACTCTGTGGAGTCCCCCCCACACACACACACAGTGTGGCTGCTGGGTCTGGAGGAACAGTGACCTATTTAGATGCTAGAGGGAAACCCAGCAGTGCTGAAGTGCTTGGGAGCCATAATGTGCTACCTCGGCTACTCAGGGCTTTTCAGAGGCTTCTTTTTTGATACATGATTTTTGTGCTGTGTATAGATTTTCAATTCTTAAGTTTCCACGTACTGAGTCTCTCTTGTACTTCACTTAAGTTTTCACTAATTTGATGACTGTGGCTAAGGTATTTGCTCAGTGCCAGAATCTCTGCTGAACACTTCCCAGCCTCATCTCGTTTAATCCTTAGGGTGAGCCTCATTCTGTGATAGGTAAATGAAAGGCAAGTGCACATGCTAAGAACAGCCGAGAAGGAACTTAAATCTAGGTCAGCTGAGTCTGGTAAAACTCTCAGCCAAAATATAAAGTGGCTATAAAACATAGTCAACAATCTCTGGGAAGAGGCAGATAGTAAAGATTCTAGGGCATTTAGACCATGGTCAGCCTCTCAGCTTGCTGCTGTACCATGAGAGCAGATCATAAGCAAATAAACTGGTCTGTGTTCCAATAAAACTTTATTTAAACTTTACAAAAACAGATGACTTGCCAAAGTTTGCCCCTATGGCCATAATTGATTTGCTAGTTCATGCTCTTAAAAAAAAATCCACTAGAACCCTTGAACATCTGAACAAAAGGCTGCTTTATCACTTGCCTAGCATGTTCAAGGACTGGATTTGATCCCAAGCATTCCCCTTTCCCTCAAAAAGGTTATCCTGTCATTACTTTTTGTTGATGTGTCTGTGATCCTAAATTGCTCAGGGGTTGTTCTCACAAGATTGCTTAACTGATAATCCCTGGAATCAGGCCAGTTTCTCCTAAGTTGCTTTGATCACTATCAGCTTTCAAGGACACACAGTGCCCTATTTGGCTTATTGAGGGCAATGCTTTAGAGCTAAAATCCCTCCCTACTTTTGAACTCTGCTTTAATTAGGCTACAAGCTTAAAAAGTATACTGCAGAAAGTTGCGTAATGAGATGCTTGGGAGAAGCTCAGGTGGAAGCTACAGGAGTAGGAATGTGAGTTTGGAATCCCAGAACCAACATGAAAATGCCAGGCAAGGTATCTACTTGTAATCTCAGCAGTGGGGAGACAGGGATAGTTGGGTGGCTGTGGCTTGCTGGCCAGCCAGCCCAGCCTGTTCAGAGAATTTCAGGCCAATGGGAGACCATGTCTCAAAGGATGTAGACAGTGTTCTCAAGGATGACACATGTGAAAATGTGCACACACACACACACACACACACACACACTGAAAGAGAAAAGAAAAGCCCAATCAGAATGGTGTTTGTCGGCGGAGAGGCTCAACTTGGTTCTTCCTGTCTCCATCCTCTTCCCGAGACATCAGCCTCCCATTTGGGCAGAGATCCTCAACTTCCTGTTCTTGGGAATCACTTCACCTTCTCAAAGGCTACTGAAGCATCTAAGATGGGGTGCAGAGCTTTGATAGCAGTCCCACTGCAAGTTATAACAAGCAACTACAGAACCGTCTACCCATCTAAACAAAAAACATTTATTAATGCATTTTATAAAGAAAATTAATTTAGCCAGGTCATATTGTCTTACATTTTATCAATAGCCTTCTCTATTTTTCCCACCTCCTGCTATATGGCCAGGGCTAGCCTGGAACTCATGATATAGTATAGGTTAGCCTCAGTTTCTTGATCCTCCTGCCTCAGCACCCTTCCCCAAGGACTGGGACTGCACGTGCACAGTGCCACCCCTGGCTATCCTAGTTCTGATGGAATTTGTACCTCTGTTCATGTGGCCTGGAGGAAATCTTTGAAGAGGCCTGAGCCTCATAGTGCAATGGGGGAAGGGGAGTCTTCTCCAGAGGACTGTGGACGGTCTCTGATAGTATAGCTGAACTCCGTAATGATTCTTGCTTCTAATTTAGTGAAAATGTGACATTGTTTTTCACTCTTACTAACATAGTCTGAGTAGATCCATACCACGCATGGTTATGAGACTTGATGCCTTGGGCATGAAGGGTCAGTTCACTGAATCACGTAGCTCTTCCACATGTTATGTGAAAACTCCCCTGTTCCGCTGTGAGATAACAAGAATGGAAAGAACATAGAAGGTGTTATGATAAATTAAATGCTGTATTAGGAAAATCTTTAACACTCAAGATAAAGATAGTCCCTTATTGACTGACCCAAAGCACAAGGGAAGAAAGAGGAGCTACCAATTCGTTCCATGACTTAATGGGTTTGACCTAAACTGAAAGATGACACAGCTATTTTTTTTTTAAGAAAAAGGAAACAAATTCTAATATGGCCTTACTTAGGGAAATAAACTATGCAGTTTCTTAGCAACACATTGTGATCTTCTCTGTAGATAATCTTAACACCAAAGGTGCTGGAGAGACTTCCTTGGGCCTGCACTCTGGGGTAGAGGGAAGTAAGGGCCAGGGCAACATGTGTCTTTGTAGACCACACAAATCATTCACCCCACATCACCCTGGGTCTCCTCAAATAGCCAGAGTGTGCCCGACTTCCCCATACCCGACTCCATCCAACTACTGCAGACTGAATTTAGAATTTAGGCTTCTGAGGCAAGCATTCTCTAGGCCTTTAAAGTTATTATTCTTGAGCCGGGCGGTGGTGGTGCACTCCTTTAATCCCAGCACCTGGGAGGCAGAGGCAGGAGGGTCTCTTGGAGTTTGAGGCCAGCCTGGTCTACAAAGCAAGCTTCAGGACAGCCAGGGCTACACAGAGAAACCTGGTCTCAAAAAACCAATATATATATATATTTTATATATATATATAAAATCATCTTTACATTTTGACATAAGCTCTCACTAAGTTGATCAGGCTGGCCTTAAACTCACTCTGTAGCTCAGGCTGGCCTTGAAACTGCAAAGTCCTTCCTACCCTAGCTTCCCAAACAGCTGGGATTGCAGAGCCTGTCACACTGCCAAGTGCTTCTTCACACACTTGCTTACAAAAAGCAAGAAGAGCAGAGCAAAGGTTCCTTGTTTTTTGTTTGTTTTGGTTTTTTTTTGTTGCCAGGTAGAAATGGTTTTGGTGGCAAGTTATTAAAAACAAAATAGCCTGAGGTAGATACTAACTCAAATAAGATTTTGTTTTTATTAGACAACCAAGAGATGGAGACAGCCCAGGACTGGTACAACCATGGTATGGTGTCACCAACATACCGAGTGCCTTCTGCCTTTCTTCGCTGCCATCCTTAGCCTATGGGTTTGCCTCCACAGGTCCATAACTGATACAGCTCCAGGTACAAATGTTCAGGGGAGGGCACCTGTGAGAGAGCTCATGAGCGTGCAAACGAGCCCAAGAGACCCATTCTACCAAGTGAAGTCTTTCCCCAGTGCTTGTCCTCATTCTCCCCAAAGACACATCATTAGCTAGAACTTCGTAAGGTGTCAGTCAGCTTGGGCAAGGGTTCAGCTTTCTTTCTTTTCTTTTCTTTTTTTTTTTTTTTTGGTTTTTCGAGACAGGGTTTCTCTGTAGCTTTGGGGCCTGTCCTGGTCTTGTAGACCAGGGTGGCCTCGAACTCACAGAGATCCGCCTGCCTCTGCCTCCCGAGTGCTGGGATTAAAGGCGTGCGCCACCACCTCCCAGCTTGGGGTTCAGCTTTCTTACCTTCTCTGAGAAGAGTTTGTAGAACACACCAGTCAAGAGTGCTGCACACGTGGCTAGGCCATTCTTGGTGTTGCTCGTAAACTAACCATTTTGTCTTTTCACACAACAGGCCCCTGACACAGCAGCATGCCAACACCAAATGTCAGCTGGCTATGAAGTCTGCAGACTTCGAGGGGCTCTACCAGGAATGACAGGCCGTATGGAACCAGACGTTGCTTCCTGAGCATGCTGGGAAAGCTCTTTGCCTCTCATAGCTCAGAGAGAGGGCTGGATGCTTGCTCTGTTGCTCTGCTTCGACACTCACCGTGTCTAAACTGCAGTGGCCGGGCCACCTCCCCAGCCCTCGCCCCCCAGTATGCAGTCTTGACCTTAGCAGAGTCCCAGGCTTCTAGAACTGGAGAGCTTGACCACCAGGGCCTCTGGATTGAGTCCTAGGTCCCAACTGGGGTAAGGTAGCTTGTTTTTGAAGTTTAGTTTCATTTTATTGGGGGGGGGATGAAGAAGAGTGTTTTCTCCAGTCATTTGAAATAAGAGGTAAAAGAAATAACCCACAAAGAGAGTCAGCTCTTCTGCCTTTATTGCTTTTCTATCAGAAAGAGCATGAACATCTGGAGATTGTGGCCTAACTTGAGAAGCAGTCTTAACCCTGCAGCCAGGAGTCCTTTGGAAAAATGTCTCAAGGCCTAGTTGTTGAGTGCCTTCATCTTCGACATATTTGTACTTGATATGTTCATGTTGTTTTTAAAGGAGCTTGCCATGTCAAGCCATTTCTTGACAAACAAACAAACCAAACACATACTGAAGACTACAAAGCAAAAAAAAAAAAAAAGCCTGTGTGAGTTCCTCTTTACAGTTATTAAATATTTATTTGGTTCTTGCTATGCTTTCTCTCCTACCCATTTCCATATGTCAGACATGCATTAATTAGATGTTTGCTATCATGACAAAATACCAGAAATAATTATCTTTATAAAGGAAAAACTATGGCTCAAGGTTTAGAAGTTCCAGTACAGAGTTCATTAGTCCTGTCGATTTGAACCTGTGATAGCGCAATACGTGGCTGGGGTTCCTGACAGAGGCCTGCTCACCTCATGGTGGCTAGGGAGCAGAAAGAAGAGCCTGGGGTCCCAATATTTAAGGGCAGTCTCCAATGATCTAACTTCTTCCTATTGGGCCCCATTCTCTAATGGTTCCTTCTGTTCCTTTAGCACCATGGTCTGGTGACTAAGGCTTTTAACACATGGACCTCGGGGCACATATAAAACCGCAGCAATTTCTCTGTTGATTTCACAGCCCATCCTGTGTAACTTGGGGCCCGAGTTACTTTTCAGGTTGTTGTGAGCAAATACCCAACAGGTTGCAGCGTTAGGGCGGAAAGGCTCGTCTGGCTTACAGTTAATGGCGCTGCAGCCCATCATGGCGGGGACGGAATGGCAGCAAGTCACATTGCATATGTAGTCACAAAGCATTTAGAGGACTGGAAATTGAGCTCAGCTGAGAACCTCAGGGCCGGCCCGGGCCAGTACCAGGAGCTGAACACATGACTCTATGCGGGACTTCCCACACTCAAACCACAATACACAGCTTATTTAGCTGCTAGAGACAACACACAACTCAAAGCTGTTTTCAAAGAGGTTGGAGTGATTTAGAGAAGTAGTCGTTTCATTCAACCAAAATTCAGTGGGCAGATCTTTGCTATTGTATTTGAGACAGGGCCTCGCTGTAGTCCAGGCCGGCTATCGGATCGTGCATTAAGATCTGGAATTCATGTGATTAAACCTCAATTTCCTTCTTGTGCACCATTTTTTTTCAGCAGGTCTATCGCACACAGCATTCTCTTCAGCTCTTTGTTGCACTCTGTGCTCGACTAGAAAAGTTGCTCTGTACATGCAAATTCAAGGCTTGACTCTGATTGGATAGATCTGGGTCATGTGACCAACCTTGAACCAATCACAGTGGCCAGTATAATAGCATCTGCTCAAATGGCACATGTGTACATGCAAGAACTGGGAGAGTGCTTCCTAGATCAGCCACTTTGGTCCCACAGTTGGTGAGGTTGGCAAGAGGGAAGGAGACCCCATAGGAATACCAGAAGAAAAGGAAGTTTGCTGGAAGAAACGGATGAAGCCGCTGGCCCCAGCAGGACATAAAGTTCTCAACTTTCCTGCATTCTATGTTTTCCAGCCTCACTTGACCCTAAAGAGAATCCATCCATTAGAGAACAAGAATTGCCCAAGGCTATTAACACCATGAAGTAGTAGTAGAAGCAACTCTTTATTGAAAAGCTCATTACTTCATGCAAGGGTCTGTCCTGTGTATCCTGCTGTCCAGCTAGCTGGGTTCTGAGACTTCAGTCTTGGGGAACACAGAGGTCCCCAGCCTTGCTCCCAAGATTTACTGTCTAATGGGGAATCAATTAACAGTTGTATTTGTGATTGATGTATTTATTACTGATCAACAATCTGCAGTAACTAGTGGCATAAAAGGGCATAGCAATATTAACAAGATTGGGTGGGGCTTCTCTGAGGTATATCTGGGAAAGATCTAAATCCAAGTACACATGGTCACAGGTCACACACAGCTCCTTCACGGCTACAGACTGAGGTCCTAGTTAGTATACATGGTCACGGGTCACACACAGCTCCTTCATGGCCACAGACTGAGGTCCTAGTTAGTACACACAGTCACAGGTCACACACAGCTCCTTCACGGCTACACACTGAGGTCCTAGTTAGTACACACGGTCATGGGTCACACACAGCTCCTTCACGGCTACAGACTGAGGTCCCAGTTAGTACACATGGTCACGGGTCACACACAGCTCCTTCACTGCTACACACTGAGGTCCTAGTTAGTATACATGGTCACGGGTCACACACAGCTCCTTCACTGCTACAGACTGAGGTCCTAGTTAGTACACATGGTCACGGGTCACACACAGCTCCTTCACTGCTACAGACTGAGGTCCTAGTTAGTACACATGGTCACGGGTCACACACAGCTCCTTCACGGCTACAGACTGAGGCCCCAGTTCTTTGCTTCATGGTCCTCTCCTGACAGCTAACAGTCTGTGTCTTTAAAGCCACCAAGAAAGAGACAAGATGAGTGTTACATTTTGAGTAATACAGGATGTATGCACAATCACATACATCTTATCACAGTGCCTGTCCTTTAGAAACAAGTCTTGGGAATGTTCCACCTGAGGGAGAAGGGGTCACACAAGGGCACAGGAGCCACAGACAGACCATGGGCTCCCCAAGCAGAAGAAAAGTAAAGAGTGATGAACACATGAGGACCACTGCAGTCGTCATAGCGACTGGGGACTGCTCTGTGATGGAAAGAATGGCACGCTGTGACTGGAGGAAGGTGTTCCTAGCAGAGGGCACAATGGCCCCAATCTTGAAAACCAGAAGGAATTTAGTGTGGCTGGGCCTTGTGTGAAGGCACATGGAGAAGGGACAGAGGTTTACCCCAGAACCCAGGGGTGGGGTAATGCGGAATCTTCCATGGAAAAGAGACGTGGTTGGGCTTCGGGCTTTTCATTTCTATTTCTTCCTTTCTATCTGCCTGCCGCCTTCCTTCTTTCTCTCTCCTCCCCATTTTCCTTCCCCTCTTTCCCTCCCTTCTTCCTGACAGGGTACTGCTATAATAGACTCGGAACTCTATGTAGTCAAATCTGACTTCATACTCTAGCTCCTTCCACCCCAGCCTCCCGAGGGTTTGGATTATAAGTATGCAATCTATGCCCAGATCAGATTGAGGATGCTTGTGCCTCACAACTAAAGGGATGGGGGCAGGCAGGCTACTTTAAGAGATCTTCAGAGGCTGGGAACACAGGATGGTTGTGGCTTTGACTTACACTAGGTTGGAGGGGATGAAGAAATTTGTGGACATTTGTTGGTGTGTTGGTGTAGGTAGAGAAGGAAAGGGAAAGATGAAGGTGACCCCTAGATATTTAGCTTCAACTAGTGGGTGGCTAGTGATGCTATTTCTGGAGATGGGGACCGTGTGGAAAAATCCGCATCCTGAATTGCTGAGTCCAGCTGTGCCTTTTGACACCAAGAGGATGTGTCAAGTAGATAACTGGCTTGGAGCAGGGTCTCATTTGGGACACAAGATTTGGGGGTATTTGCAGTGCTTTGCACAACCCTTCTGGAGAGGCCTTTCGGCTACCAGGCAAGAGCTTTTCAAAACACACTTCTGATTACATAAACACTCTTGCTTCAAATTCAGCCAAGTGCAAAGTGCTTTCCCACGGCACTCAGAAGCTCTAGGGTAGACCAGTTAGCTTCCCTACCTATGTTCTTCTAGATCACTGAGAGGAAGCCCAGGTTCGGAGATGAAATGACTTACTGAATTCACCTAGGGAGCATGACATCGAAACCAAGACTAGGATAATTTAGCCCCATGCCTCAGAAGCTACTGATCTTTTATACACAGTCCAAAGTTTAGCTCACTATGTAGGTAATCCGTGTTCATACCATCAACACTGCAGCTTTATGCAGGTATACATTTTGCTTCTTCTTCTGTCCAGAAAGTTTTGTTTTGTTTACTTTTGAGCACTTGCTGTGTGCTGGATGCTGTCTTCAGTCTGTGCTTCTAGGCAATCCAAACTCTTGTCCATTTTAAAGGTGAGGCAGTGGAGAGATTGAGAGCTTATACTGCCCAAGGGCCATCTGGGAAGTGGGACTCAAACCCAGTTTGCTTGTTTGAAAAACTCACCCCAGTAACTAGTATGTTGTTCAGTGCGAGTTCCGCTACCTGCTTCTGAGGCCTTCTGGGGTCAGCCCTGTTCACAGGTATGTGAGGTTCCCAGGCAGTACAGTACCTATGACCTTTGTTGTTGCGGAGAACAACTCGGGGGGGTGGGGTCACTGGTGTCACGCTGCAAATGTTCAGCTTCCCATGGAGTAGCACCTGTAATAGCAGCGCGTGAAACACCAAATCCTTGTGGCTTCTATTGAAGCCATGAGGGACGGGAGTTCCTGTGATAACTGGATTCAGGAGCTTCCAACCACGCCTGGAAATGTTAAAAACAAATACAAACAAAAAATCCAAAGCGGGGGAAATCAGAAGGGAATGAACTCCAGTTGTGTCCCTCTCCTTCCCCTAAAAAGTTTGATTTTGAGCCAGTAGAGGGAGCCAACATCCAGGCCAACTGAAGCCTGCAGGACAGAGACAGCAGCGCAGAAAGCAAATGTCAGAAACTTGCCTCTGTCTTTGAGCTTGGCAGACAGGACTTGAGCTTTGACATTGCCTCCAGCTTCCAGATAAGGCTTTCCACCACACACACCCTAAGCAGCCAGGTAATAGGCATCTTCTCCAAAAACTATCGTCAACTGCAAATCTGAGGCCCAGAGAGGACAACAGCTTACCCAGAGTCATGCTGTGAGTCTGCAATAGCCGGTCTTGAACCCAGAACTCCCGTATCCAGCATTGACTTCATGGGCGTGTTTCCTACCTCCTGAATTCGGGGACGAGGACTTCTAAGTGGTGGGCAAGTAGCAAGAAACTGCTGTATTATCGGCTCTGAAACAAGTTTCTTCTCATAGTTGCTCCTTGGATTCAACCAACTACAAATGAAGAATATTTGAACAACAAACGTGTCTGTGCTGATGCAAGGCCTTTTATTGTTATTTCCTAGTTAGCACAAGAAGCCTTTACAGAGCACTCACATTTATTAGGTGTTAAAACAGTTTAGGGAGGCAGGTGTAGGTTTTATACGGCTTGTTATATAAAGGTGTTGTGTGTCTTTCTGGAGATCTGCCAGCAAATGTCTATTCCTCCAGCTAGAGCGCAGCTGCTATATTCTAGGGCTCTGGGTTGGCTTCATTTTCTCCACCAGTTAAAGAATTGAAAGGCAGGAAAAAAATCTTGAGCTCAACAGGTAGCAGCAGGGGAAATCTTAGACACAGCAGGCAGAATCAGCCAATGAAGAAAGAATTGTATTAAAGGTGAGAAAACAGGCATGTGCACATTTACACACACACATGCACACACACACACATGCATGCATGCGCACAGCAAGGCACACAGAGAGAAAGACCCTTTGCAAAGCGGGGGGGGGGACTCAGATGCTAAAGCCTTGGCTCTCCCGGAAGGCTGGGGACTTCAAGAGTCTTTGGCTAGCTGGAATGGGTGGGGTCTTCTTTTCTTAATTTAGGGTTGGTCAGTTTAAACAAAGAAAGGGATGCTGACAGGCCCACAACTTTTTCTAACCATGCCCTGAACTTATCGGACTGGTCTGCTGGTATGTGTATGTGTGTGTGGCAGGGGGTGGGGCATGGGGGGTGTCCACTGGCCAGAGAAAAAGCTTTCTAGGCCTTCGTCTCAAGCTGCCAGACACTTTCCTCGTGTCAAGAAGGTAAGAAAGAAGCTGAAAGTTTACCTTCTTTATCTGTGGCCCCTCCTGTCTGTCTACCTCCTAGTCCCCGACAATCATAGACCAAGAATAATGATTAAAATAGTGCTTGGTGAACCCATGAGTTTACTGAGGTTACAGGAGCACTGATGAGGGATAATTTACAGGAGCATGGGTTACTTAAAGGCAACTTCAGCTCTGAAAAGCCCATCCCTGTGTGGGTGATGATTCGCAAAAGCTGTATCCCTGGAGCTCCCTGTCCAAACTGTCACCTCCACAAGAGTGTCTCTTTCCTCCTGGCAATTGTTATAAATGGTACAGCCTTGGGAAAGGGGCCTTGTGTGAGCATAACTTCCTGAGTTTCCTTCAGCTTCTTCAAGGCTGGGACAGCTGTACTGTCTTTCCCATCATGCCTCTTCCCTGAAGAAATGTCGATGGGAATAAAAAAGATGAACACAGCTAGATCTGGTCCTTCCAGACTTCGCACAGGCTGGACCAAAAGCAAAAGTGGCTCTCAAGTTTGTTTGGTACATGTTTGCTTATTAATCAGAAGAAACACCAAAACCCGGTGTTACATGTATTTTAAGAGGTGTGTTATGTAGGATGCATTGTCAAAACAGACATTCTCTGTTTAAGCCTAAGGACAATTTTATTAGTGTTTAAAGAAAAACAACAAGATGGGCTAGCTATACATCTCAGCATCTGCCTGGAGGAGGAGAATGGGGAGGAGGGGCCGGGAGAGCCTGGCTGCTTGAGTTAAGCCAGAATGGAGGCCAGCCACGAGGTGGACCAGCAATCACTTGGCAGGGAAGGGGCTTTAGGAAAGAGGGAGGAAGCCCAAAGTACCAGGAAGAGCACACTTAGGTTCTGGCCAGCATCTGAAAGAAGACAAAAGAAGCAAAGGGAATAATTAATCTTTCTGTGCCCAGGAGCTCGTTAAGCCTGACTGAGTGCTATTACTTAGAAAAAGCGCTAGGCTTCCTTTGAAAATGAAGCCTTCCTTCATCTGCTGCTAAACATGAAATCCAAAATGAGCGCTTCTTGGGTCGATTTAGGCCACTCAAGGGACTCATTAAGGATCCAGGCTCTCTGTGTTTCTGTTCCCTCATTCCCAGACTGTCCCTACGTTTGTTTCCTCTTGGGCACAAGAGGGCTGCTACAGTTCCAGGGACCACAGTGTCCCGCAATCGCATTTAAAAGTAGACAGAAAAAAGGGCTAGCTGTACAGGACATGGGGGACGGACAGAGCCAGCCCCACCACTTTCCCCTTAAATCTCATTACAGGAAACCACAGACCTCACCACCACCTCTAAACCTCGGGAAGGGGGGGCTTTCATCTCATTATCTTAGACTAGTCAGGAAACATCCCCTGAGGGATGCTGTGCAGTGCCAAAAGACAGACAAGGCTCTCAGAAGAGTCTGGCAGGGGGGAAAAAGGAAAAGAAAAGGCAAGGTCTGTTTTGATTAAACCCTATCCTATCTGCCCCAGGGCTCTTGTGTTTGCTTATATTTATTCCCAAAGTGCTGTGTGATTGAAGGGCCCCCGAGAGTCCTAAGGCTTAGATATCAGGTCTGTTCCTTCTTCAGGGTCTACAGGAGAGACTATTCCTTTACCCCTTTCAGCTTCTGGTGTCTACTTCTGGTCTCTGGCTAGTATCAGGCTTGGACTGGTTACTCAGGCCGCTCTTACCTGCAGCAGACTCCCCTGCCCCTTAATGGCTGCTACAAAAGAAGACAACGACCATAGTATCCCATAGTATCGGGACTAACTTAACTCTAACCCTCACTTCCTGGGAAGCTCCTCAGGAAACTAGACCACAGGAAATGACAAGCCCAAAGCTGTGACCTTGAGTCAAAAGGACCAGATTTTTCCCCCTTCGCCTGCTAACCCACGATCAGAGAAAACTGAGGGCACTTAGGAGCCATGAGCTACTCATCTAATACGTGGCACAGGCCCTTCCCCACATTCTGAACCTGTAAGAGAGGACCCCACCCCCAAACTGTCTCCTTAGTTAGCCCATCACACTGCCTGAATGTTTGTGGTGCCAATTTCCATCCTAGCAAATCTCATACCTAAAAGGACAAACCAAGACAACCCAAGGACAATCAAGACCTTACAGTATCCTCTTCCTCCACCTTCAACATGGACCATGCCAATCTCTGATCCCCTCAGCTTGCCTTTTTCCTTAGCCATGGTTCCCTCTTAGAATGTGTGATTTTATTCATGCCCTACTTCAATAGTCCAGATCATTTTCCCGTCTCAACTGTCTTAAGTTTATCATGACAGCTGAGTCATTCTTGCCATGTAGGGGACATTCACAGGTCCCAAGGATCAACACACGAATATCCCTGAGGCCATCATTTACCCTTTCATGTTCAGACTCGGTCTTTCAAGAGTCATTTACAGGGTGAGGTCAGAGCATGTGTACTTTGTAAAATATGCAGCTAAGGACCTCTGGTGTAGTGCTTGGCTTTATTCATCCTGTAGTAATGGCTCATTATATGATCTGAGGTTTCATTTAGGGTTTTATAGTACTGTATTTATGGCTTTATTCATCCAGTAGTGATGGCTCATTGTGTGATCTCTGAGGTTTTGTTTAGAGTATTTTAGTAATGTGTTTAGCTGATTCAGGTTTGACCATGCAGCTCTGTATCAATACACTGATTATTTTTATTGAATTTGTCCCTGTTTCCCTGCCACGAGATTAGGACGTTGACACGGGGTGGGGAAACAGGCACCGAGATTGTTCCATCTGCTCAAGGCCACACAGCTAGAGGGATATACAACCAGAACCCAAACCTTCCTATTTTGAAATCCTTTGTATCCAAGTAAACTACACTAGCCACAGAACAAGTCAGGGAAGAAAAGTAAGTTAGCGGTCTCTTTCCACAGTATGCAAGCCCATTCCCAGCCCCTGCACCCTTCCCCATCAGAACCACCCAAGAGCCTGTATCCCATCCCTGACACCTGTGTCACAAATGCAGCCCATCTCTACCCACTACAGGAAGTCACACATCCAGTGAGGGTGAGGGAGCAGCCTCTTGGGGTTTGAGCTCCATTCCTTGCCCACACAGTTCCTCTCTGAATAGGCTGCCTCCCCCACACACCGTAGGATGTGTGCTTTCAGAAGTTGAGAACCTGACTTGAATCTCCTGCTTCTTGTACTTGATCCAGGCTACCATGGCAACAAGTGTTCATCCCGGCAGCTGCTCCAGGCAAATTCCACTTTCCACCCTCCAAGTTCGGCTTTGGTACTTGTGGCAAACACTTCAGCAGGGAGTTGTGCTGTAGAAAAGTCTAGAAACCCAGGCAATCTTGACCCCCCACACGCATGCACCAAATTGCAGATGAGGGTTCATGAAGCGCTTAAGAGACCATGACATCCTGAGATATAGCAGGGCTTGAGAATCGCATGGGTAGCATGAGCGTTTTCACGAATGTGATTTTTCCAATTTGTGGGTCATGAGTCATTAGAGGGTGGATTGGTTTCCCTTAGCTGCCTCAACAACTTGAACACAAACTTAGCACCATAAAACAGTACTGCAGGTACAAGTCTGGAGGTCAGAAGTCCAGAATGGAACAGTAGAGCTGTGCCTCAGGAGGCTCTGTCAGTGTTTCACCCGTTCCTCTGTTAGTGGCTACCTGGGCTCCTTGGCTTGTGACCCCGTACCACTCAGATTTTGGCTACCAGTGTCACATCTTCTTGGAGTCCAGGTCTCCTGTGTCTGTTCTGATTGGCCCACCTGTATCATCTAACCGTATCAAGACCATCCATCACATCTACGAAGTCCATATCTCCATGGGAAGCTACCAATACAGATACGTATGGTTTTGCTTTTAGGATTAGGCTGTGGACATGAGGTGCCAGAGCCATTTAAGCAACCAACTTACACCAATAGTGGTGTAGGCTGTTAAATCAGTGTTCATTTTAATGCCATTTAAAGGGCGCAGCATATAAAAGTTTTATTTCTGGTTCAAGTGTGCAGCAACATAGAGATATAAAGTTCCACACAGAAAAGCTTGTGTTATCGGTAAAGTAGTTCCTTATACTCCTATAAAGCCAGGTCCAAAGAATGGTTTTGATGTCTTGAGTTTTTAACTCCTATCACTCTGGCCACACCAGCACAATCTAAGCACAGCCATTTCTCAGGCCGGGATTTTTACCCTGCAAAACTCTTAACAAAATGACTTGTGATGAAAGGCTATGGTGTGTTCTGGAGAGTTCGCAGGCTCCTGTGAACACCTGGTCCCCCACTGGTAGAACTGGGGAGAGGGGGGTTGTAGCTTACGGAAAACTTTAGGACATGAGGCCTTGCTGAGCAGAGTAGGGCTGTAAGGAGCACATCTTCAAAGGCGACGCTTGGTTCCTTCACTGTCCTCAGTAAGGCCAGCTCTTCCTCTGGCCCCTACTGCCATGACATCCTGCCCAAGCATGAACTTCAGCTTTGGAAACTAAGCCCAAATAACTCTGTCCTGTTTTCCCAGGAATGTTGTCAAGCTAGCAAAGTCTAACACAGGGTATGTTGAAAAAGGACAACTCAGCATAAAGCCTGTGATCTACTACACACTACAAGATAATAGATGTTATGTGCTTCAACCTCAAGGTTAGGTTTTGAAAATCTCGACAGTTTAACTAATCAAAGAGATTAAAAAAACTGTTATGTCCTGGTTAGAAAGTAGAGTATTGTGGACTACTATTTCCTCGCTCACTGTATTGGTTAGGTTTTTTTGTCAACTTGATGCAAGGTAAGAGCCCTCTGGGAAGAGAGAAACTTACTAGGGAGGTGGCTTCTGCCAGACTGGCCGGTAGGCAAGTCTTTGGGGAGTCCTTTCCTTGATTGATGTGTGAGGGCCCAGGCCTCTACATACAGTGTCACCACTGGGTTGGTGGTCCTGGGTATTGTAAGAAATCCCACTGAGCAAACCCTGGGAAGCAACCTAGTGAGCACTGTCCTCCATGGTCTCTGCTTCAGTTCTTGTTCTGGCTCCCCTCAATGAAGGACAGTGATTAGAGGTGTAAGTCAAATCCACACCCCCTCCTCAAATAATTGTATTTCTATTTGAACCTCACTCCTATATGAAGATTGTCTTTTTTTAAAAAAAAACAAAAACATGTTTTCTAGTCAAAGGATACAAATGAATTTTTATATTAGATACCTAGAAAATATCTAAGATTAGGTAAAGATTTGTCATGTGGATGACTTCTTCGAAGCAGTCTAGGGAGAACTAGGGTGTCCCCGAGAAGTGAGCGCCATGAGGAGTAAGGAACTGAGCACAAGAAGAGGCAGTCAGTTAGGCTCAGGCCCACTGTAGAGCCTGGACTCCAGGGACATTGTGATTCACTTGAGATGGACCTCATAGCAATCCTTTTTCTTCTCATGGGGAAGAAACTTTAAACTGGGGCTACAGAGAAGCGACTCGATCACTTTAAAGCCTCAGAAGTCTTATTTCAGGGAGTTGAGTTAGGAAATACTCTGCTGTGAACAATTTCATGAAAGGAATACTTTTGGTCAACGATTAAGGATGGTATATTTTGACTGAATATCCTCCAAAGACACTTGTGTTAAACATTTGGCCTCCAGTGTTGTAGCACTGAGGTGTTGTAGATCTTTGTGGGGTCATCAGGCCATGGAGGGGGTGCTCAAGGATCTGTGAGGTGTGTCTTCCTGGCTCTAAATGTGAATCATTTGCTGGCACAAACACCATTGCCCTATACCAAAGGGCCAGCTGTGACCACTTGCTAGCACATACTCCCACCATCTCCCTACACATGGGACCCTCAAGTCTTGTACTTGAGCATCCACAACAAGGTGGAAACAGTCCCCAAAGCCTCTAGATAAATCTCACATTTGTCATTTCATTATTGTGATAAAATTAGATATAAGTGGTTTCTTGTCTCCCAACCCCAATCCTGTGTCTTTGAATGAGGGGCTCAAACACAAAGGACTCATGTAAGTGTATTCCTTCAGGTGGGTTGCAGCTAAGCCCCACTGGACATAAATGACCTATGTCAGGGATAGGCCAAAATCCCAAATAGGGAACAAGTTGCAAATTTACCTCTTTCTGTCCCAGTCAGTAGATGCCTGCACAGGAATCTGAACAGGTCTCAGCACTACTCTGAAGAGTAATGCCTAAAGGAAGCTATTCTTAAATAGATTCTAGTCTTGAAACATAAGGCAAAGGCCTGGAAAGATGGAGAGACGGCTCAGTCAGGTTAAGCGCTTGCCTTGCAATCATGAATACCTGAGTTTGAGCTTCAGTTTTTAAAGGCCTGTTGCAGTGGCACACACTGTATTACTGGTACTAGGGAGTATGACGGGCAGATTCCTGTGGCCCACTGGACAACTAGTCTAGTCTACTTGGCAAGTTCTAGGCCCCTGAGACCACTTTTCTTCCTCTTCTCGGGAGAAAAAAAAAGTGGATGGTGCCTGAGGACTGACGCAAGCTTGTCCAGTACACACACAGACACGTAAGACAAGAGTTTTGCTGCAGCCTCTTTATTTGCATGTTCAGTGATCCAACCTCACAGTTCTTTCTTTATTCAGGTAACAGATGAAGCCTACAATCACCACTGAGCCCACTAAGGCAGCCACAGCAGCTACTATTTTAGCAACAGTGTCCTTGGTAATCTCGCTCCTTTTGGGGACTGTAGCATCTGCAAAAAAAGCAAGTATTCAAGTCATATGGTTGTGGTGAGGCCTTCTACAGAAGCTAAGCCTCAATCGCTTGCTCTCGGAAGTTTGCAGCAGGCTCACTCTGTTGCCACCTTCACCCTCTGCTCTACCCCCCTCCCCCGTTATTACCATTTACCCTCCCCCATCTCGAGCTAGATGGGCTGATGTCTGGAGATAGCCTCGACCTCTCAGCCTAATTAATGCAATGTCATGATCATGCTGGTTAGCTATCCCTGGATATGTGAGGTCACAGGGAAATTGTGCTAGAGATTAAAGATAGCTTAATTTTACATTCTAGGCCTGGAGTTGAGGCCCTCTGGGGTGAGGCTATGGGATGATTATAGGCGCATAATCTATGATTTCAGTTTGGCAGAAGTTAAAGGGATACTCAAGCTTGCCAACCTACCAATCTGCTAGCAATATGCACAGAATTTCTTGGTAGGGTAGGCAACGATCCTCTTAGATCTAGTGTGGCATTAAGATCTCATTATGACATCCAGCACAAGAGTAAAATTGCGAGTAGTGGATCATGAACAAGACCATGGCTAAGAGCCAATCCTACACGGTTCTATCAGGGACTGAGACAGCAAAGCAAGTCTACCAGTAGGTACTGTATATAATCTTTCTGGTGTCAAGATTTTCAGGAGAGCACACGAAAAGTTCAAGTTTCTGTGGGAAGGGAAATTATACTTTGTTCTTATTTAGGTTATCATTAAGCATATTATTTTTTGACAGAAGCTAAAAACTTGTATTCAGAAGTATCCCAGACTTTAAATGCATACCTTTAAGTGAAGAATCACCTGGCAACAAGAGAATAGGTCCTGGAAGGCTAACTGTCATTGTGTCTTCTCTGATGGCCTCTGTTGGGGGAGACAGATAATCAACTTGTGTTTTGACCTCGGGAGTAGTGTGCCAGAGGCATTAACAGACTCTGTAGATGTCCATGGAGTATCCTGTGATGCAAATTCTTTTTTTTTGCAGTCATTTAGGACAAAAATGCAAATTCTATCTGCCTGTCTTGGATAGATTCTCAAAGGACGGATGGACTGGGCTAAACAAGAACCTGTGTCTTGGGCTCACCACTTTGGTAAAGGAAGACTGGGAGAAGCTGTTCCTTGGGACTAGGTAGAGAACAAGACATTATTATCCTAAAATTACTCAATTCTAGAAAATTGAGACTTGCTTTGACCAACAAGAACAGGGATTGAAATTTTACCTCGTTTGCTCCTTGATGGTGCAGGGCAAGTCACAGAACACAGAGGGGAGTCAAGGGACCCTTGGTTGCAGATCAAGGCACTGCAGTGGAAGTAGATCTGGAAGAGGAGGAAGAAAGTCAGGCGGGTTCAGTGCGCTCACCGTCAACCTGCCCCAGGTGACTTTGTGATCACATACCAGGCTAGAGAGCTCCTGTGCCTCTGACACGAAGGCAAAGGTCTTCACGTCAAACCTCTGGTAGTGAGCAGGATGGACCACAGAGGAGCCAGCTGGATGGAAGGTAGTGCGGTAGTTGTCCAGTTCATATTCACAGCTAGGAACCAGGCACCAGGATGGGGGGGGCATCAGTCACAGCAGTCCACACATGCACATTTGGACAAGGTGAGTCACATGTGATAACTCTATGCTATAGCTGTGTCTATATCCTACCAGTACCTCTGTTTTACTTACATCTTTCTGACTGGACCTCACCATCAATATTCATGAAGTCCTATGTATGTATCTTTTTACCAAGTGAATTCATAATAGATTCAAGCTGTGACCATTCTCCTTAGTGTGTGTGCATGTGTTACTTAAGATACCAGCTTACTTATTGCACAGAAATGAGTTTCTATTATGTCCTAGGTACTAAGTGTTTACAATAGAAATAGAGAATTGTTGCCATTCTGTTTTATACACTAGCAGGTAGTGACGGCATTAAGGAGGGAAAGCACAAAGGTATGGAGAATTACAGAGGGATAAGGGGGAGACCAAGGCTGGCCTCAGAGAAGGAATACTTGGGCAGATCTCCAAAGGTAAAGAAATGGATTGTGTGATTGAGTAAGGCCGTTATGTGTTCTTGAGGTAGGAGGCCAGCTAGAGTCTAGCTAGAGGTCTGGAGCATTGTGACACATTCCCACAGAGCCAAGGAAGCTAAAGTATAGATCTTTGCAGGTGAGGAACCCGGGAGGGGACACTTCAGGCCTAGCTGAGAGGAGAAACAGCTATTGCCAAAAGCACCGTCACATTAGGTTCTAATCCCAGCTCCACTTACTGCTGAAGCAAGATTTTAGTAAGCTTGGTGATGGGACACATGGCAGCCAGGCATATGGCAGGTGGTCAGTAAATGGACACTAGACTTCTCCCTCATGGTAAAAATGCATCAGAGGGAGGCTTTTGAGAGGAGCCCATTCCTTAAGACTTCAGGGGGATAAAAATAGCATGAGCCACCCGATTAGACCCAGGACTGAGGACTATAAAGGAGCATGTCAGGGAATTCATGACCAAAGTCTTCTTTAGGTCCTAGGAGGATTATTTTCAATCACTAGTAAGTCTGCATGTTTTTTATCTGGGCAACCCTGTGGTGCAGGGAATACGTACCCATCCACGACAATATGCCACTGGGGGAGAGAGGTTGGGTCCACAGAAGATGTTGCCCAGCAGTCATCCAAGACCAGCTTGATGTTGGAATCATTCCTGTTCAAGACAGTCACTTCCATGTAGATTGGCTGGCGGAGGTATTTCACTAGAGGGTACTCACCTTTTCCATAAGGACGCTGGTAGGATTTGTCTGCAATTAATGGAAACCTCTTCAGGACTGAGGTGCAGGCTGGCTGCAAGATACTTTGGGCTGGCAGCCTGGATGGGGATTATCCCCTAAAATGCACTAAGTATTTTATCTGTTAACTCAAGTTGCAGCACCTCACCTGGGTATGTTTGCATGACCAGCATCAGTGGACCTGGCTTGACCGAGGCCACTGGAGAAAGGCGACTTTTGATATTGGCATTTAGTAGCACTCGGTCTCTGGAGTAATGACACCTCACTGTCATTCTGGAAAATTTTGGGTAGGGAGAGATATGAATTATGCTAACAAAATCCCTGTAATGTAAACAAAAACTTAAAAATCCCCAAGTAGAACATCACACCTGAACTCACTGTCCCTGAATATGATGCTTGGCGGTAGATTTTTCCAGAGAGCGTGTATTTCATTCTCATAGATGACTTTATCACCTTCAAACTTGAACGTTAGACAAAGCTGGTCAACAAAGCACTTGCTTCAAAAGTCAGTCTTAACTTCTTACCATTGACTACTACTTACCTTCTGTCGTGTTCCACATCCATTCAGAGGTATATGGAAGCGTACGAGCCCCAGTGCCTCAGCCTTGAAGATAGGCTGACAGGAGGAGTTCCCCACCAGGAGGGTCTCTAGGTTCAGAGCAGGTTTTGTTTGGTGGCTGTAGACCTCAAAGTCCATGAACCCATCCTGTGTACACAGTTCATCTGTAACTGGACAGCAGTAGAGGTTTAGAGAAAATAAGCCCACTCTGTGACAGCCTTGAAACCTTAGATCAATCTAACAACTAAGCTTGAGTTGTCTTAAGTCTCCGAACAAACACTGATAAAACAGTTTCAAGAGGAACGTAAGTTACATGATCAGTGTCGGCAACATACAGACCAGGAGACGTGGAAGAAGGGTCACAGAGGCGAGGAGGCCACATCCTGATAAATGATTAAAGTGTCTTAAGGATTCAATCTGGGTTGCCTATAAATTGCCAGGTTTCATCATGTCCCTTTCAAGATTTGAGAAAAATTTCCAGGATATTTTTTTTAAACCAGGGAGGCCCATATAGGAGGCTATACAGCTATTAAGACAGTCCAACAGAACTCTGAAACAACGGCAGGTTCCGAACACCTTGGTAAGGGATACTCAGCCTGGACTCACAAATCCCAGGCAATTTAAAGGAGAACTGAGAAGGTAGCTTTTATTATTGGCCTGACCTGGTCTAGGTGAGGGAGTAAAGAGAAGCAGGGCTCATCTAGAGAAGGTGCCCACTTAGGATTCCTTTTTAGAGTCCATAGGAGTCTTAAAACTTTTAACCTAGACGTTTGAAGCCTTTGTCCCTGGATGGCAATGGTGGGGCTCTCGTGTCTCATTTGGTATAGCCAGGTTACTTAAATTCACTGGTTCCACAGCGATCTTCCTGCATGAATGTTTGAGAATGGTAGCACATTTGGGTCCCCATCCCAGGACTTAGAGATTGCCGTTTCTGACATGGCTCATCTTCAGTCTCGTTGAGCCACAAGTGTGAATCAGAATCTTGATCCGTTACGTTTTCCCAGACACATGAAGAGGAGCAAAAAGAGTAAAACAAAAAAACCCAGATAGTTTTGATTAAAAAATTTTTTTTTACCTATGGAGAGTGGTGACTCACAGGGGCACTCAGGATCTATCACCGTGGTCACTGTGTACGGTTGGAGGTAAAAGGTCAGCTTGAGCGCAGAGAAGTGATAACGGGGGCATTCTTCAGAGGGCTGAAAAGAGAACGGCAGCTGGCCATCTCAAGCAGGAAGCAGGAGTCCCCAAACGTTTGCCCAACACTTCAGGCTGATCTAATTTCCTTCTAAGGCAAAACAAAAGAGCTTTCACTTCGTCAGGTCAGCATGCTTCTCTAGGCAGGAAGTTCATTGCTTAAACTCACACACGTCCTAAAGCGCCCGGTCCTTCATGCTCTTTGTACTATTAGTCACTAAAGCTGGAATTAAGAAATTGCAAAGGATAGTGGAGTCTATCCTCGCCGAGCCCAAGAAGGGCTCAAAGAACTCCAGATGTTAGAAAATGCTATTGCTACACTCCCTGACAATCAATCCCTGGCAATCGCATCCATCAAGACTAGCCTCAGGACAACAAGACCCTTAAACAAAAGGTTGAAACAAAAAACAAAAAAGACCAAGTCGCCCTGTTGTATAACAGACCGTGGTGACGGTTCATAGTTAGATGTAGTTTGTGCAAAATGAACTGAGTGAGAAAAATGTAGGAAAGTAGCCACATGTAGAAGTTAAGATGGTATTGGAGAGAACTTTCCTTAAAAATCTGTTCATGTAAAGTGATCAAGGGAGGCCTTGCACTATTTAAACCCATCATTCTAGCACGTAGGCTCTATGGGCAAGCCATGAGTTACCTCACATTACCCACAGTACTTCAGAAGGCTCTCGTGGCATTCAGGGAATAACATACTTTTGTTTTCAGGAGAGTTTTTCTGAAATGCAGTCTCAAGCCATTTGTTACTTCTTTGTCGATCCCACTGGCGTGCCATTGCCTCTCGGGAATGCTCCTTTCCCCAAAGCCCACAGACTTTAGCTTCCCAGGGAACTCTGGTATGGCGAGAGTCATGTGTGTGGCATTGCAAGCCACAGACAGATCTGCGGGCAATGATTGACAGAAAACCCATTATCAGCCTTGGTTAAGTCCTAAGAACAACGTTTCCCACTGCTGAAGCTGTGGTCTCTCGGGGCCTCCCTCACCTGATGCACACAGAGCTTGTGAGGAGAAGGTAATCCTCTGCCAAGGCATTGAGAACATAAGATTCAGATTCACAGTGTAGAGATGGCTGCTCCCTTGCTGGGGGTTGGAAGCATATAAGATTTAAGATATTAGTGTGATTCTCTAACCAGTGAGAGCCAATATGCTCAAGCACTGGGCATCACTTTGGCACAAATGAGAAGTCGGTATTTTATTCAATCACTGCCAAGGTGCTCTGGTCTTAATCATGTCTTCTATAATGCCTGGAAGACTAGTGCTGTCTGCGGGGATGACCTATAGCTGACCCAGTTCTAGGGAGACAGCAAGAACTGGCCATATTCTATGATGATCTTATAGCGCTGGTCAGTGCTTACAGAGCCCAGCCATCCTATTATGCTCAAGGTGAAACAAAACTGTCTTTTTTATTAAAGTAGCCCATGTTTGAGCACTTGCCAGGACCTGTCTCAAGCACAGCCATGCATGACTTAACAGTGGGGTAGATCCTAAGAGATGCACCATCAGACAATTGTCATGCACAATAGAGCACGGTCACACAAAACCCGCTTTTGCCATTATCCACCTAACATGTGATTGAATGTGTGAAACCTTTATCCAGTGGGCAGTCCAGGTTTATGTGAAACCACTATAAACATGGGCAAGGCATTGCACTACAATGTTACCGTAGCTATAAACAGGCTAATTCAGCTCCACTATAGTCTTATGGGACTATCGTCATATGGGCCATTATGGGTCTACACGTTATGCAGAACATGATTGCAATAAATCAATTTAATGCCTCACAGATGGCCTGGAAGACAAGGTAAACAGCGTCACCCCAGCAGAACACCTTAACTCCTAAGACTCTATAAAAGGAGGGAAGAACACAAAGGCCCGTGTCTCTTCTCCCCCCTTGCATTCCTCTCATCCAATGCAGCACTTGATATTAGAACTTACGGGCTGTTTGTGACAGATTCTCACTATGTAGTCTAGTCTATCCTCAAACTCACAAGTCTCCTGCATCAGTGTCCCATGTACTAGAACTTCAAGTACAGGCCAATCTGCCCACCTAGATATACCTCTTAATTGGCAATATAGCCCATTTGAAGACATGATCAAGATCATACTTAGGCTTAAGGACATTGGCCATTTCCTTGATGGTGATATAAAAGTTTTCACACCTACCACATATTGAGTGACTCCAGTAGCATTGACTGGCACATCAAGGGTTAATTTCTGGCTGTCAATCAGAAGATTAAATCCTTGTCTTAAGGCATCATTCAGGGACAGAGTGTGGGTTTTTGTACCATTGCCAAGCTTAATGGTCCATCCCATCTCAGGTGCATTCTTCAAAAGCCAAAAGACATGAAAATAATTTCAAGTGGTCCTCTGACCTACACGTGCTTGCCAATAGCATACCTGTTCATGACTGCACATGTGCACATGTACACGTGCACACACACGCACACATACACACACCCCATTGTTTAAAAGACTGGCACTTAACCACAAGAATCTAACATTTATCAGATTAAAGTGACCACAAGCTTTAACATGAATTTAAATGTTAATACAGTTCATAAGTGAAGAATTATATTTTAGGGGGTGGAGAGGTGACACAGTGAATATTTACTGCTCTTCCAGAGGACCCAAATTCAGTTCTCCCAATCATTATATGATTTACAATGGCCTTTAGCTCCAGTTACAGAGCTCTGACACCTCTTATCTGCAGCAGGCATCCCATCACATATGATCCACACGTGCACAGACACACACCCATTCAGAAACTGTAATCTTACCGCATTATCATCAGCAAACTTAGAGAAAATATGTGGGAAGGTAAACTGAAAAGGAAAAAAAGGAGAAAGTTTCTAAAGTTCTGCCACCTATTTTTGCAGAAAACACCCAGATTAACTGACATAAATTAATTAATGCCATTCTTCCAAGAAGCCCGACTGCTGCCACACAGTAGGAAGAGCACATGGCCAGGTGTGGCTTCCAGTCCTGTCCTTGGATTTTACCCCTTTGGGTTTCCAGTATCAAAAGGCATCGGAAAAAGTAGATGAGATCCAATTACAAGCTGAAATACTAGACTCTAAAACATACAATCTTCTTTATATCCACAGAATCAAGTATAGCATGAAGTCATTGCTGCCACGATAAAAGTAGGGCTTATTACTTAGTGGTCCATCGTCCACATGAGCCTATCGAGTATAAACACAAAAGAGGGACTGTTTTGTCTGTTTACATGTTTTAGTTTGGAGCCAGGACCTGGACCATGTGATCAGTCAATCCTGTGATTGTCGGTGTGACTGCAGATTAGAGCCTTTCCTGTTGCTAGGCCTGCAGTGCTCGATACTGTGTGTGCTCAGTCCTTAAGCTCCCTTGTCAGGTCAATGCTCTTCTTCCATGTTAGCCTTGGAAACAAAGCCTCAGAGTGGTTGAGAAAATGCATCATGGTCACACAGTGAATAAAGTAAAAGTGAAGTTGAAATCCACCCAGTTATTAAGCCCAGCTACATCCACAACGCCATTCTATTTCCCCTGCTAAAGCCATAGGAGAGGCAGCCATCCCACTTCACTTACAGATATAAAATCCTTCATGCAGACTATGGTGTCTGAAAACTCATAGATCTCTTTTGTAATAAGTGGACAGAAGAAATGATGCAGGCCGCCTTTATCTCTTAGGTCAGTACTGTTGTCCTGCACTCTGATGCTCACCTGGTATCCACCAACCTGTGTACAAAGATAGTACAAATGAGGAGTTGGAGCCTCAGTGGGACAGGCAATTCTAAAAAAGACTGTGAATCTGACCATTAGAGTAGAACATATTTCAGTTAGGCAATACAAGTTCCTGAAGGCACTTCATTCCTTTGCCAGAATACTATATAGCTAACTCTTTGAAATATCCTTGTAAGACCCACTGGTTGAGAGGAAGAGTTCCAACATTAGGGCTAAAGACTGCTTCTCTGTTACATTTCTATTATGTTTTATTGTCTTATGCTATTCCCAGACATCTATATAGGTTATTCAAATACCCCACTCAGCAGCAAGGCAGACACCCTTGTGCTGAATGGGGCTATTTTTGTTACCTCTGATCTCAGGGAACTTAGACAAAGACAATTGTTATCGAACAATTTTCTGCTAAGTGTTAGAATAGTAACTCGTAGAATTTTATGTCATTTTCACCTTAAAAACTGTTTCTAATTCAAAGATCACAATAAGGCTATGAGACTAGGTTTGGCCATTCACAGCTTATAGTTTTAGCAGACACTGGGCCCAGGGAAATGCAGTTCTAAGCTTCTTGAAGTTGGGAAGGCCTGTAGTAATAGGAGGAAGACATCAAGTTGGAAGGGATACGTGATGGGGAGTCCTGGGAGAAGCTGGAAGGAACAAGGAAGTAAGGGGCAGATATGATGATGGCCACACACTGTATACATGTATGAAGCGTCAAAGGATAAATAAAGAACAGGAAGTTTAAATCAGTACAGATTTCCCCCAAAAGATATGTGATTACTTTTCTGGGCCACCACAGAGGGTCTTAGTGGGCTAGAAGACTGCTCAGAAAAAGCAGAGTCTGAATATACACAAAGCCTACCCTGTAGGGCCAGAGGATGCGGCCTATTAAACATTCAATTCCCAGGACTTAGCTCCACACCCACATCAGCTGAAATCCTTGAACACACCCAGAACCCCTAGGTGATTCTTTGCACATGGACGCTTGAGAACTTCTGCCATGTGGCAGGATTTTATTACACCTAATGACCCTAATTGGGCAATCCTGTTGCATGGCAATAGCCAAACCCTTATTGCTTAGCAACTGTTTGCTTTTTAAACACCTGTTCTTAAACTAGGCTCTCCTCTGCTGGTGCCAGAAATAGCCTTCTATCTCACACAGGGTTCCAGTAAAATAGCTCCATGCCCAAGCATTTGCTCTAAGTCATGTGCCTTGCTTTCATCTCTATAGTTATCATTAGTCTTTATACCCTCTGGAGGTGGCAGCATCTTTCCAACTTTCTAATAAGCGAACAGAGGCTTAGCAAGGGTAGGTGGCTTACTTGAAATCAAGCCTGGGACTAATAGCCCAAGCACTGGGATTCTTCAATGCTGAGGTTTCAGAGCTTTCCACCTCCCTTGGGCATTGTAAGCTATGCGGCCGTATCTTTGACTTATACCCACGCTGATTCCATTAGTAGAGCCCATCCCATCTCCAGAATGTTTGGCATGATCCAAAGTGTCCTCCGGGTATGTTGGCAGCCCAGTAGAACAAGCCAATTTGATTGAGGACTGCTGTTCTGTTTCAAAGTCTAAACTCTTAGCCATCAAGTTGAATACCAGTAAATGATTAGGTTCCTACTCCCCAGAACACTCCTCCAAAGCAATTACTTACCACTCCTGTGGTACAGGTTTCATAAGAGAGCTTCATGGTGAGGTTTTCTGAGTCCAGGGCATAAGTGCAGTTCAAAATCTCAACACCAGAGGTATCTACAGAAGACATAACCAAGAAACACACACTCCAGTGTCAGAGCCAATCGAAGGTTCTGAGCCAGGACTTAATCCGCATCTAAGGTGCTTTTATCACTTATGACACAACTTGGTGATGTGACTCAAACTCTGTGCTGGTGTGACTTACAGCCAAAGTTTCCCAGTGGATCCCACAGAAGTCATACTACCCAGGAAAGACATGTGTTCCTCTCTGGGTGGCATTGGGCAAGTCAGGGACCCCAAAGCACCAAGGGAGATGGATGCCAATTGCTCTTAAGTGTTGGGGTCTTGTGTTCCCAAATAGAGGTGGTCCTGTTTTCTACAAATTGGAATTAAGATTAAATAGTACAATGGCTGGAGAAATGGTTCAGAGGTTAAATGCTGTGGCTGCTCTTCTTAGAGGACCCCAGTTCAATTCCCAGCACCCATATGGCAGCTCACAATGGTCTGTAACTCCAGTTCCAGAGGATAAGAAATCCTTCACAGAGACATAGATGCAGGCAAAGCACCAATGCACATAAATTTAAAAAGGAATCATTAAAAAATTTTTACAAAGATAAATAATACATATTACATACCTACAACAGAAGGTTGCCGTTTTTCCATGTCCAGACTGCTTGGAAACTCAACTCTCACTCCGTCTTCATCACAAGTGACGGTGCCTGGAGAACACATGAGCTATTTGGAAGACTTTTGAGATACGGGAGAAAGACTGTTCCTATAGGTAAGTGTGGAAAAACCATCTTCCTCAACCATCTTCCTCAACAACATGACTGTTGCCGGTTGGGGAAGGGAAGGGCACTCATCTTCAGAGAGCTCACAGATTCAGATTTACAAATGCAACACAAACTTTAAGGATGTTCCTAATTCAACACCCAGGGCTCCTAAGAGAATCCCAACTTGGTGTTAACATGCCAAGGCCAGAACCTGATCAGGGGCTGCCTGATGTGGGGCTGGAGCTGCTGGTTGTGGGGATGGTAGGGTCTCAAGAGCAGACGCTTGCTCTGCTGTCTTCCAAATTAAAGCTTTAAGAAGAAAATCCTGGGTAAGTCCCAGGGATTTTTTTCCCCCAAGACCAAACTGTCTATGACTGCCTTTCTAAGGCCTCTGGCTCAGGGGAGAATCCCAAGCTTTCAGAGAACAGGTCGGGCTGTGTGTGTTGCGGATGTCTTAAGCTTAGGACATAGATGAAGACTCTTGATCTTCATCAATGAAAATACGAGGGCTGGGAGTGTGGCCTGAGCTAGGTACCAGAAAATGCAAAGCAGCAAGGGGCTGGGAAGTAGTACAGAAGTTGTTTTGTTCTCGTGCTTCTAGCTGACATAGCAAGCTCGCAGATAAGCAGGAGAATTTTTTTTTTTTAATGACTTGACTAAAGTAAGAAGGGTGTGAAGCTAGGCATGGGGGCACAACCTGAAAAACCAGCATTAGGGAGGTTGGGGCAGGTAGAATGAGGCATTGAACTGAGGCCAGACTAGGCTGCACAGCAAGTCCCTATCCGGAGGGATGGGGAGAAAACGGAGGAGGAAGGGGTAGAGAACGGTTCCATCTGCAGCCTGTTCTCTTTGGCAGGAGAGTTCCCTCACCCAAGAGACATACCTGGGAAGGCAGGATTCTTCAACGGGGGAAGACTTAAGGAGTTTATGGAAGCCACAAGGACAAATAAGAGAGAAAGCGGCCTGCAGAGGCTAAGATAGGAGAGAGAGAAAGAAAGAGCTAAGAAAAAATGAACTTAAGCAAATAAAGCCGTTGCATTCCCTACCCTCATTCCCAGACCGCCTCACCTCCTGCAGCACGGAGGACTTACAGACTCTGTCCTCTGCCTGCACACCATGTTGGAAGACACAAGAGTACTCAGGCTGAGGCTGTGCGGGCCGCTCTGAGCTGTTATAGCAGAAGGCAGGCTATGGCCCCACCCTCTCACCATTGGGGGCACCTGGATCTCCCAGCCCAGCTGAGAAGGAGGTATTTGGGGGAAAGTGCCATCTGCTCTTCCTTACATTTGCCTCCATGTTCTGCCAGCAGCTTTGGAGGGGCAGAAGTAAAACCAGGGTTCCCTGAAATTGGCCCCAGGTGAGTAAATTAGTGGCCTACCCCAGGATTTTGGGGTCAGGGGGGTTCAGATCTTTTAAGCAAGGTGTTTACAGTTCCAGTATAGTGATATACTGGGTTCGTTAAGGGATGGCACTTGTTTATACCACTAAAGCTTTGCTGTAGGTGTAGCAATGGGAGAGAGAGTTAAGAAAGAATAAATTTAAGCAAATAAGGCCATTACACCCCTACCCTTTCTCCCAGAATGCTTCATTTCTTGACTATTGTGGAAGTCAGAGGTCACTCGGGTGATACTCATGATGTACTTTTAAGAAATAGATTTTTTAAAAAATATATGGACTAATGTCCATATATAAAAGTTTAAACTTAATTTTTTAAAAAAAGGCACTTAAGAGTGTAGAAGCCTGGAGTAACTCTTCTGTAATTCCAGCTCTCAGAGGCTGAGGCAGGAGGACCACAAGCTGAAGGTCAGCTATATCCTGAATGCCTACTCTGGAAAACAATCCTTCCCAAAAAGAGAGAAAAGAGACGGTGGCTTTTTTTTTTCCTGTCTCACACAGTTTATAACAATAGGCAATAAGAAATCAAATTTAATAGTCATACAGTGATCTAAAAGTTCATATTTATAAGTAATCAACTTTAATTGCATGATTTACATCAGTTGAGGGGTTTTGCTTTCTCTTTTCAAGTTTTACAGAAAGTGCATGGTGAGGGGCAGAGTAAGGAAGAAAGCAGATGAAGAAACTTTGGACATTTGCCTGCTAAAGTCAGCCCACAGGGGTCGTTTCTTATCCTCTTTTTAAATGTTTTCCTTTGTTAGATATAAAAATAGCAAAAAAGTCTCTCAAGAAACAGAACCACACTATTAACTTGGCAGCTGCTCCTGTATATTTTGAAAAAGTAATTTTATTCTTAACATGTACAAATTATCTTAATGCTTGAAGTTTTACGTTCTGACTTAGAGAATTGAAAATCTTCTGGAGCATACAAGTTGATTTGATGGGGGGAAGAGGAGGCTTTTTTAAAAAAAAATTTGAAGATTAAACATCTTTGCACCCAGAGAAAAAAACTTGGTATATACATATATATATATGTGTGTGTGTGTGTGTGTGTGTGTGTGTGTGTGTGTGTGTGTGTGTGTGTGTGTATTAATTTTAAATAACACTAACCCTTTTTATCCTCCGGTTTTAGAAATGTTCTTTTTAAAAAAGTTCTTACACAAACTGAGGAAAATAGGGGAAAATGTCAGTCATATGCACCAGTAAATAATTATTAATATTACATACTTTCATTAATTTTAAAAAATAATAAGTCCTATTGGAGGTGCAAAGCATATGGTGGGCTTTAGGCCTCAGTTACCTCCCAGTGCACACTTGAACCACACACACAAGGGGGGAAAGTGGCTGTGGTGACCAGCCATAACAAAAAAAAGCTCTTTGAAATCTATCATCCCTCAGGCTCATCTGGCATGTTTGCTTTAAACCATACATGGCTACTGCACAGTTTTTACATGTTCCAAGCAAAGTTGTCTTTTAGGCTAAGAAAGATTCAAAAAAAATTGTTTTCAGTACAAAAAGTCTTGTTAAGAGAATTTTTTTGTTCCCAAAATACTACAAGGTGTCTCTAGTGTACTGTTAGAGGTTTGAACACAAGTCTGCATTATCGGTGCTCAGTCCCAGGTCTGTGGCGCTTGCACCGTGGAGCTTTGCCACGCCTGGATTTGTAGTGAGCTGTGAGAGCATTGGATTCTGGGCTGGCAAAATGCCCTTGTTCCATGGGGTTGGCAGTCTGGGCAGTGACCAGTCCAGGATGTAGAGAACTGGTCTGTGGAGAAACATGGTGTGGAGAAGGTTGAGGCTGCATCCTTGGAGATGGGTTGGAACGGGGGCGCTGAGACTGTGGTCGAGGGCAAGGGACAGCTGGGGAGAATGCACTTGATTGGAGAGAGAATTAGGGATCTACTGACCTTGCAGGTGTGGGGACTGCCTGATTGGGAGCATATGTTGCTGTGGAGTCACTAGGGTTGGGCTGAACAGGAGACCCCACCTGTTGCTGAAGAAGTCTCTGCTGATATGCCTGCAGACTGGTTCCTGACTCTGCCCCCAAAGTCTGGGGGGCTTGGCCCATCTGTCCCATATTCTCTTGCTGCATCTGTTGCATGTGATGCTGCATCCACTGCTGCTGCATCCACTGCTGCTGCAGTAGGTGGCCAATTCCTTGGGGCTGCTGGAACTGGCTGTGGTTGGCCGTTCCAGGTTCAATTTCTGGCCCTGCTCCCTGCTGTTGCATCATCTGACGTCTTAAGATGTCTCAGAGCTGTGAAGGCATGGTGTTGTGATTCATGTTCATTTGCTGAGCTTGAGGACTCATTCCTCCCCTGGGTGGCTGGAGCTGCTGCTGGGGCAGGCCAGCTCTCTGGACACCTGCCTGTATAGGATTCATGTTCTGCAGGGCTGGGTTGGAGTGGACACCTTGCTGACCTGGCATGGTAGGTGGCTGCAGTCCTAGCTGTCCCTGAGGCATGCCAGGCTGTCCAGGGAGAGGTTGTGTGGATTAGAGTTGGCATACTTGGCAGCCCGCTGCTTGATAAATGCAGCCAACAGTTGGGGGTTGGTGTGAAGGGATACTAAGCACCTGTTGCTGCTGTAAGGCAGAACTGGGAGGCCTGAGAGTCCGCAAAAGGTTTTGTAAGGCTTGTTGAGACACAGTGCCTGGTTTGAGTTGTCTCACACCTCCTTGGCCCAATCCTGGCTGTGGAGCCATGTTCAAGGGCTGACTATACCGGGGCACTGACATCATGGTGGGCCTCGGCATCCCTGACTACATCTGCTGTGGCTGAGGCATTCCTTCTTGGACCCAAGGTGGCTGCTGTTGCATTCCCATGGGACCCATTCCTGGCTCCAAATGCCCACCAGGACCTCTGGCCATGGGAGGCAGGTTCACACCCATAGGGGTCATGGGCGTCATCTGGGCATCTGGTGCTGGATTGGCCTTGGAAAATTTGTACAGGAGCCCTCTGTCACTGTGTCTCTGCTGTCCTCTGAATCTGCATTGCCATTTCTCCCGCTGTAGGTGGAGGCTCTGGAAGGGAGGGTTGAGCCGTCTGAGGTGGGCTTGGTGGGATTACTGGCCTGCTGCCTTACCCTGGGACACAGGGCTGGTAATAAGTAGGATGGCATGTTGTTGGGAGGAGTGGGCTGAGGTTGAGTTGTGGGTTGGCGCTAGGGTGTCTCTGGGGTGGCTGGCTGTTGGCCAGTCGGGGTGGTTGGAGTAGCAGGAGTTGGGGAAGGCAGACCCTGCTGCTGCCCCCCACACCAGTCTGTTGCATGCTGGCCATCCTCCTGTAGAGCATCTGAGCTTGTTGGAGCTGCAGCTGTTGCTGTCAGGCTTTTTGCTGGATGTCGAGGCAGAAAGGGCATCTGTTCTCTTGGCAGTGCTTGGCATGGCAGCAGCAGAAGGTGGTAAGTTGTTTGCAGATGGGGTGTCCTCCATTGGTTTTCCGTTTGCAGCCTTTGGTGTGATCCATGGCCCTCTTCTTCTGGCAGGAAGGCAGGGAACAATTGGCATTGTGGCAATGGTGGGCATGTACCAGAGACTCTATGCAACATTGGGTGCTCAGACTTTCCTATGGGTTTCACCTTTAAAAGCCCTTCCCCATATTCCTCCTTCATGAAGGCTGAGATTCGGCTTTAAGCCTAGCAACTTATCATTAAACTCTTTAATTATAATTGAATTGCGTCTATGGTCTTTTCTCAAAGGTCAAAAACTCCATAATATGTAATTGAAACAAAAGCGAGTCACAGAGATAAAGTTTCAACCCTGTTTTGTAGCCTTCTGTCATCACTTACAATGTTCTCATACCATAGTCATTTTTCAGAGCTGTATAGTCACATAAACATATCCCATATACATTCCCATATCACTGTATATTATTTTGAAGGGTTACATAGTCAGTGTTTAGATAACCCAGTATTTATTTAACTTCCAAACTGAGAGATACTAAGTGGCTTCCAGTTTTCCATCATTTTAAACAACATGATGAATACATTTTTTGAGATGGAGTCTTGCTATGTCGCCCAGGCTAGTTTAGAATTAGAGATCTTCCTGCTCCCACCTCCCACATGGTGTGATTACAGGTGCGTGCTTCCATACTGGTTAACACAATGGATATTCTTCTACATTTGCCTGGCTAACCCTTAGCATAATTCCTAAAGGTATATTTTGTGGGTCAAATAGTAATAGTAATCTAAGTAAGAACAGAGTATCTTGCAACACTTAGGCATTTACAGTTTAGGAAACTGAGGCCGAATAGTCTGCCCAAGCTTTGATAATTTAGTATCAGTGGATAATTCAGAATTCCAGAAACCTGTTTGATGGGTCTCTTTGGCATATCTTATTGCTCTTTGAGACATCTAAATATATTTGGCTTGTGTTCCCTAACAGGTGAATATACTAGGAAAACTCTAGGCAAGCATAGGGTGGCACTTGAAATGACTGGTGTATATGTTTCTTTCCTGGTATGATTTTAAGGGTAATCTCTAAGTATCATTGTAGGTTATAATCACATTGTCCCAGGGCCTTTGATCAAAAAAACCACACAGACTTCTCATCAACATCATTCTTGGGACCCACCCAAAGCCACTAAATCAGATCCCAGTGGGTGGAGGCCAGGTGGTGTATCTCAAGTGTCACAGGTACTTGCTGCAATCAGAAAAATCAAGAAAATACCTGGAGGGAGGTAAGCATGAAAATGAAGAGTTGTAGCGCTTAGTCTCTGCGTGGGAATGAATCGAGCAGATTGCATGATAGTGCAGGAGGCGAGGTGGAGCCAAACGCCAACGATCAGGATTAGGCTGGCAGAGATGAGGAAAGGGTTTTAAGAGCAGACGCCTGATAGCAATAGCAACCCATTCTGAGTGTGTTTTCCCCGATGTGGCATCTTTCCCACGAATGTGAAAGTGACTGGGTCCCCTGAAAGCTAAGACGGTGATGACAGAGCCCTAACAAAAGGAGCCTGCACCTGGGACTCAGCTCTGTGGAGAAGCCAGTCAGGGAGGTGAAGGGTCATTATACTCCACCACCCAGGCCTCCCTCTTTCTCAAGACTGCAGCTTTTCTCCAGAGTGGAAGGGTTTGCCTTAGAAAGAGACTGCATCTGGGAGCTGTAAGAGATGGAGAGACCGTATAGAGGACTTGAGAAAGGCCCGCAGTGAAGCCTTGTGGAGACGGTGAGAGTACCAGAGAGTAAATTCATCTGCCTCACCTGATCCAGACTGATGCTGTGCCCACTAAACTGTCCCTGGGCCTCGGGAACCAACATCTTGGATTTTGCCCTGGAAAAGCCTTGCATCCATAGATAGTGTAGCCAGCTTTGGGAGTGAGGAGATAGCTGTACCATAGTAAGATGATGCTTCTGTAGGTCAGAAGGCCTAAAGCCTTTACAAAACTACAGATTCTTAATAGTTAACACAGCAGGGAGATCTCTTTCAAGTGTGAATTTTCTGTGTTCTTTTCGATGAGCCTTTTAAAAGTTGTTACTCCTGCCCATGAAGTCTTCTCTGAATGCCTCGGTTTCCATCTTGAGCGAGTTTTAAGTTGATGCTCTGTAAGTGGGGATGTCTTTAGTTTTATTGTTCCTATCTCTGAGCCAAAGCCCTCCTTGTTATAGTTTGTGTAAGCAATAGTTTCTAACGCTTCAGTATCGAATCTTGTGTCACACTTTCTACAACCATTAAGGTGTTAATTGAAGGCAGCCTGAAGGGGCCAGCCACTTCAACTAGCAAGTGATTCTGTGAATTTATCCGAACCACGAAAGAAGATGTGGAAAGTGGAGTTTCAGGGGTACATACTTGGCTCGTTTCTCTGGTTTGCCTGTATAAAAGGGAAACGGGAGACCCGTGTTTCTCCCTTTAGTCTCCATGGGTCTTGCAGGAAAGTCTAGAAGGGGCTCCAGCGTGAAAGGCATCACGGGGTGGGGAGGGAAGGGGACATTTGCAGCTGCAGTCAGCTCTGCTTTGTTTTGTGTCTTTGATTCTCTAGCTTCTGGAGCTGGCACGGTTTTTGTCTGTCTGTCTGTCTTGTGATGTCCACAGATGTACGGCTGCCACACCTGGCCCTCTTTAGGTTTTGAATATATGTAGTGTACCCCTGGGAATAAAAAGAGGCCTGAAAAAATAATAAAATAAAAAAATAAAAAATAAATAAAAAGAGGCCTGCAGAAAAGCGGGTGGCGCCTCATGTTTTTCTCTTCAGATTGGCTTGTTTGCCATGGTTGGTACCCTCACTTTAAAATCTGGTTTCTATCTGAGCGAGGTAGAGAATCAAAACCTCAGGGGTCGGAGTTCAACATGGTGTAATGCCCAAGAGAACGGCTGTAGTCTTGAGTCTTCCAAACAAGTCTAGCTGCCTACCATAAAGGGAAGGTAATGAGTCGGAAGAGGTCTGGTGGCTTCCTGAGGTCACTTACCCATGCTAGAGTCAGGAAGCCTGCTCTCCATATTCTCCGCAGCCTGTTCTTTCTCTCTCATTCGGAGTTTTACTTTCTCTTTCTCCCTCACCCCTTTCTCCCTCTCTCTTTCTCTTTCCCTTTCTCTCCTCATGAGCTTTTCTTGTAGTTCATGTAGTTTCAAAAGTACAAGATGACATTAATTAAAACTTAGAAGCATAAGATAAATTAAAAATATAGTTATGCTAATACAGATTAAAATAGCTTTCAAATATCAAATATGAATTTAACTTGGAAAATAAGTCAACGTCAGTGAGAATGTTCTTTCAGATCCTATGGCAGCTCCCCCAACAGCCTAGAATGGGATATTAATTCAGGGTCCACATGGGGCCTTTAGTAGGTCTAAGTTGAATCAACCTCCGATCATGCAGATTCAGAAACAAAGGGGACAAACCTTGACCACCCTCTAAATTAACGGGAGGGTAGCTCTGATAAGTAGATGTCAGAAAAAGCTTAGTCGTTTTGCACCAAAGCTCAATTATAGAGCTAATGAGATGGCTTGGTGAGTAAAGGTGCTTGCAGCCAAGCCTGAAGATCTGAGTTCAGTCCCTGGATATGTCAGAAGAGAGTGAATTCTGCAAACTGCCCCCTCTGACCTCCACACTTGTGCCTTGGAACACCCTGGCATACATGCATGTGCTCATGTATACCACCCCATTAAGAAAAGCTGGTTTATAAACCAAGGTTAACTAAAATCACTTACATAATAAACATTAACATCGACTATGCTGTTGCTAGCAGCTAGTGATGGTTAGCAAAGTAACAGAGGGAAGATTGTCTTAGCAATGAAGCATATTTCTTTCAGTACATAGATTATAAAATACAGTTTTCCCTGGGCATCTCTGAGGGATAAGTTCAAAGGCTTCCTGCTTACCCCTTTGTGTGTTCCCAAAGATATAAAATTCTTCGGTGGTTGAACAGTGACTCATCTGCAGTGGTATTATATGCAAGTCTCCCAGTCCTGTGAGCGTGTGTATCAACACCATCTTGTCCCTTGGAGGACAAGCATTATTATGCCTGGGAGTCAGGAAGGAATGCAACCGATGATAACTACAGGAATTTTCACACAAATGCACATATGTGTGCGGATGGACTGGAACCTAGAGGAATGCAGACCAAGCAGGATGTGATTGGTGTTCGAGGTATTGAGGGGGCAACATTCAAAAGTCACCTGACGCAGCTGCGGAGATGGCTCAGTTGGTAAAGGGCTTGCCTTGCAAGCACAAGAACCTGGGTTCAATTTTAACCTAGGTACAAAGCGAGGTATGTAGTGCTCACTTGTAACTCCAGGTGGATGCCTGGGGCTCAGTGATCAGTCGAGCTAACTTAATCCTTAAGTACTGGGTCTCAGTGAGAGGTCTTCTCTTAAAAAAATGAGGTAGGTGGCTCCTGAGGAAGGACACTCAAGGTTGACCTCAGGACTCCAGAGGCACACACACCTGTGCCACCCCCACACCCAACACAAAACAAGAGCCACAAGAGCCATCTGGTGCTGGGAGGTATTACAGTGGCAGAGCACTTGCCCGGCATTCACCAGGCCCTTGGTTCAAACCTCAGTACCACCCGAAAAACAAAAGCAGCTAATTAAGTTGTGGCAAGATGACTCAGTGGGCAAAAGCGCTTGCTGTGAGAGTCTAGTAGCCAACCTGGTCCTTGGAACTGTGGCAGGAGGCAACTGACTGCTGCAAGGTTTCCTCTGAACTCCAGTGTGAGTTCACACTCACTGCATACACAATAATAAATACAGGGATTTGAAGAAGCTTTACATTTATTTTTATGTGTATGGTATTTTGCCTGCATGTGTGTCTGCACCATGGGCTTGCCTGATGCCCTTAGAGGCCAGAAGAGGGTAGGGTGTCAAATCCCCTGGACTGGAAATACCTACAGTTGTAGCTGCCATGTGAGTGCTGGGAATTAAACCTAGGTCCTCTAGGAAAGCATCCAGTGCTCTTAAACACTGAGCCATCTTTCCATTCTCTAAAAATCACTTTTACAAAAGGCATCCGACCACGCTTCCTGATACCAGCTAGAGTCTGTATGTGAAGGTGGGCTTGGTGGACGGTAATGGCTTCCATATGCTGAAAAGTGATAGATGACTAACTGCCCCACCAGAGTAGGATCTCAGCCTAGGATAGCGGAGGAGGCTGAAAGGGCCTGGGAAGCCCAGGTGTTCTTAAAGCTCCACTCAGGCAAAGGTCATCACTATGACCTTCAGCTTTCCTTCTTAAAGCCGAACACACCGAGGCTATTAAATTTCTCTAATTTTAGGATTAGTGTTTTGCTTGCATAATAAAGTCCAGCACCCAGCAAAGCAAACACACCCACAGGCATACTTGATTTCCAACACTGGAGACCACGTGCATCATGGCCAAGCCACTAGTTCTTGTTAGCAGCTGCAGCCCCCTGCAGGTCCTTCCAGCGTTGCTAATTTCGGAGTCAGGTGTATAGAAGCTGGGTCACAGGCGGCCAAGGCATATACCAAGCCAGCATCATCACAGTCACAGGTGAGACCCAGGCATGCCGCCTTCTATCTCGGGTTCTAGCTGTTTTAGGTTTGGGCCTCTCCATTCTTTTCATTACTTCATGTTCATTTTCCCTTCCTAATGGCAGTCAGATCTAATACCAGGTGGAAAAAAAAACAACAGTTTTAGTGGCAACAGCTGCAACTGTGAAAATCTAATCCCACGAAATAAATCCCTGCCCTGTTTTCTCCCAGAAGAGCTCTGTGTCTGTGCTCATGACTTCAGAACCGGTTGCAAGCCCTATATTACAGGTGTGGAGTCTGCAAACACTCGGAAACGCTGCCTCCCCGTCTCTATGCCTCTTACTTGCCTCCCTCTATACACACACCCGTCCACCCACACACACAGGTTTACTCTGATATTCTAGTAACAGCAGAGTTCCGTTGAGACCCTTTCAGCAGCTCTATGATCCAGCCCTTTCTCTTCTGGTCTCCTGTAAGTTTTGTGAGCTGCATTTGAATCACTACCATCTCACACAAGCAGGTTGGGGAGGAGTAAGCAGTGGTCAGAAGCCACAGAGCTTGTGAATGTAGGAAGAAGCAGAGCATTTTTCTGAAGGCCTGTGTGGGTCTTGTGCTGACACCGAGGCACAAATGGTCAAGGGAGGAACCCAAATAGGAGTTATAGGCTCCTTGAGATGAAACCCCCAGTTTGGTAGCTAGCTCACAGAAAGCCGGGATGGGCTGAATGTGCCTCCTCTTGCCAAACTCAGGACAGAATCATTATCTCTAGTGTCTTGGATGCCACAGTGTCTGGAGATACAATCTTTACAGGGGTGACTGCATTAAAACAGTCTGCAGTGAGCCCCAGTCCAATGACTGGTGTTCCAGGTATATACATAGAGCACAGAAGCGGAATCTTTGAGCCAAGGGGAGGGGCACAGAACAGCTTCCTCTCTGTTTCAGAAGGAACCCACTTTGTTGACCTTGATCTCAGCCTCCAGATTGTGAGAAGATATTTTCTGTTATTAAAACAGCCCAGTCTCTGGCACTTTATTACAGGAGTTCTAGCAAAATAAATACAAAATCCCAAATGAGAATCTAATAAGTCTACAACTGTAAGATATTTATTTTATATCTCAATAAGTAGTTATTGAGAAGAAAACTGCAGAGGAAAGAAGATGCTCTAGCAAATGCTATGGATTGTGATTGGCGTAAGGAGGGAGAAGTACTTCTTTTGCTAACTTAGACTCAAACCACTACATACCCTAGACAGTGCTCAGTAGTTTTTAAAAGAAATAATTCAGTGATTACTTGCAATAAGCTGGAAAGCTTTCTCCACTACTGAGAAGGAAACTGAGGCTTCCAGAGAAGAAATTTGTTCAAGTGCATGGTAAAATCCAGTTTGGGGCCTCAATGTCTATCAAATTCTGACGGTAGAGTTGGCCTTCTTGAACACTGCTCCAGGCTGGCTTTATTTCAGCACAGGGTTCAGCATAAGCTTGCCAGCCTTCCCCAGCCCAGCTTTGAGAGCATTGAATGGTTTGGATGTTATTTGGTGGTCTGCTAAAGGGTGTTGGAATATCTCCACTGTGGTAAATTCTGCCATCTTGAACTAATTTGGCAGTTAATATTCGTTTTTTCTTAATACCTATTGTTCCTGCAGTTAGACTTTCAGCTTTGAATGAGGACTCAGGTCATCAATTTACACAGGTGACTCACTCACAGAAGAATTCTCTTGAACAAAGTCTCTAGGTCACAGGGCCAGCGACAAATGAGGAAAGAGAAGAGCGGGAAGGGGAAGGGGAACTGTGCCCTGCTGACAAGACCGGCTCAGTCACTGGAAATTAAATTCATAGCCCTTGCTTAGACTAGCCAGTATTCAAATTTTAAAGAATTTGTTTTTTGAAGCCTTTATAAAACTCCCCACTGTTACAATGTATGCCATCTGGGATTTGGCATTTATAAAAGGTGCTGTTAAGAAATGCCAAGAGATTCCTCATGTAAACCAGATGGTACAACAACAATTCTGTCCTTATTTTTTGTGGCAGAAAAATCGGGCTTCAGTAGCTTGAATCTTATGTGACTAAATTAAGCCCGATCAATACTTCAGGGACATTACAATTTCAATAGGCAACTTACCCACCTAAATATTTCCATCAATGTTTTTATTTGGAGAAGTAAAAACAAAAGTGCAGACAGTGTTTCCTCTCGATTGCTTGTGTCTGCTTTTAGAGGCAGGGTTTCCAAGAGAAACATTGCCAGTGACCTTCACTTCATGGGATGTATGTGTTTAGATTCGAAGCAGAGATGTTGAAATCCCTTTTGAACAGGGAAGTCCCACACCAAATAGTTCAAACAGTTTTGTTATTATCCGATAGAGAAGGCATCGGCTCTCCTTTTCTCAAGATTTCTCAGAAGGTTCCCGCGGGTTCATGCGGGTTTTCCCCGTGACAACAGAGCTTTTGTCATCCCTTTTAATTACCTTTCTTTTTGTTATTGTTTTGTTTCCATTAAAATTCATAGTATTCTCATTAGGTGGGGTAATCTTGTTAAAAGCTGTGTGCTCCTCCGATCTTTTCTCCTCTTTATTTCACGTGAATGTGCTTCCCACCAAGGCCCATTTCTTCTGTAATTAGTCATGAATAATAATTAGTCATGAATAGCCTCAAAGAACAAACTCAGTCTGCCTTGGAAACCAAATCTCTTAGCTACAGAGGCCAAACTTGTTACTGAAAATATGTGTTTCTGGGCCACACAGCCCATTTAATTTCTTTCCCAATTAGCCATGAATAGGTTTTCAAAATAACAAAGATGTTCGATTTACATTTGCTAGCAGCTTTCTGTCTTACGAATAGATTGGAAGTACCAAATACCACTCATCTTTGCGCGCCTTCTCTCCCATGCACAGGGACAATGGGGCTCTGTTTCCTAGACAGAAGGCTAGGTAACTTCTTCATCTGTGTACTGGCTCCTCTGGGCCAGGATTTTACTCCATGGTAGATGGAGTAACCAAACAGCACAATCCGCTGTCACTGTCAGGCAGCTGCTGGTGCACTGGGCAAGGGCAGTTGACAGTGGCCAATGGTTGCTCTGTGGGGTGTGGGGGCAGGTGCTCAACATGGCAGAGCTTTTTCCAGTGTTGCCTGGCAGGGTGTCTATTAATCCAGTTTCTTTTGGTTGCTGGTAAAATGGAATGGTGTCTAGGTAGAAAGTATTTCACATAAGATAACTCAGTGGCGGTGCTCTGGCTAACAGGCCACCTCCCTAGAGTGTTAAGGACACAGGGCAGTGGCAGCAAAGGGGACACAAGACACTGGCAGGCAGGACACTTCCTGAGGTGAGCTGTTCTGGTGTCACGGGGTGTAAAGAGGTGTGACAGGGTGTGGCTCCCATGGAAAAGTAGAAGAGGGCTGTGACTGAAGTCCCTGCCACTCACTTCTGACCCTCAAGTCTCTACTGTGTGTGTAGGAAATATTCTTCTCCAGCTCTCCCCGAGCCCTGTGGCACACGGTTAGGGCAGGGAAGACGCTGCCCTTCCGCAAGATCAGGGCAGTCAAACATGACCAGAACACACAGCTCCTCATTGTTGCAAAGCCTCCTAAGGGGCTGATGTCTACATGATGTGGAGGTATATGTTTTTGCTTTGGTTTGCTTTTTAATTAACTTCTGTCCACTTAATTTCCCTACAAAATAATCTATTTCCCATTCATTTTATTTCCTCCAGGGAATAAGGAAATGCACCAATCACTAGACTATAGTTCTCCTCTTTCTGTCTGCTCATAATACATAAGCCACAATTCACGTTTTGTAAGGGACTGTTGGTTCTCATTCTGTCTTCACTACTGTGAAGTTGTTTGCTGGCACTATGGTTATTAGCGACAATCTCGTTCACAAGGAAATGGAGACACAAACGGCTGCCACGCCACAGATCTTAAAGCTGCAGGTCTTCCAGCTGAGTTCAGTCTTCCTTCTCAGCCTCACCTCCAGGAGAGGTAACGAGAAGCACCTTCACCTTTGGCAGGACGTGTTTCTGTTGCTTTTCTTCCCCTCCCAGTCTCACAAGGAAGTTTGCCCAAGAAATGCCAGAGGGTACCAGAATCTTGGTCGTTTAAAACATGAGTTCAGATAGTTTACCATTCACAGGTGAGTTTAAGTTCAAGTTTAAGAGTGTCTGAAGCCAAGCATCTCCCCTACTTCTCCTCACCTTTTCACTGTTTTCCTCTGTAATTACGTTCTCCTCCTCCCACTCTTCATCCTCCCTCTCCTCTCTGTTTCATCTCCCTCCTCTCCTCCCTCCTTTTCTTCCTTCTCCTCTTCTTCTTCCTTTGATAATATTTATTGTGTATGTGTGCATGCACATGTAGTGGCATATTTATTTGTTGAGGTCACATGACAACTTGAAAGAGCCAGTTCTCTCCTTCCAGGGATTGAACCAGGGTCATCAGGTTTGGTAGCAAGCACGTTTACCCACTGAGCCATCTCACCAGCCTCACTCTGCGTTCTTCATGCTCTGCCTTCGTTTTTCTCATTCATTATCATTAGCACCATCTTCTGACAGTCAACTCTTAGAAGATTGACACTTAAGATTGTATCACGAATATTTCATTTTCGAGAAGATTTTTCTATGGTTATATTTTTTCTATGTTACACTGCACTAATGAATACAATTGTGTCTAAATTACAGAGGCTCGTGTGAAACTAAATTTAAAAAAATCAGACCTTTTCTTTTTCCTTTTTTCCTTAAAGTATTGTCTGTCTGTCTCTCTCTCTGTCTCTCTCTCTGCTTAAAATAAAGCTTGTTTTTTTTAAAAATTGATTTTATTGAGCTCTACATTTTTCTCTGCTCCCCTCCTTGCCTCTTCCCTTCCCTTCAATCCATTCCCCATGCTCCCAATTTACTCAGAAGATCTTGTCTTTTTCTACTTCCCATGTAGATAAGATCCATGTTTGTCTCTCTTAAGGTCCTCATTGTTGTCTAGGTTCTCTGGGATTGTGATTTGTAGGCATTTTTTTTTTGCTTTATGTTTAAAAACCACTTTTGAGTGAGTACATATGATAATTGTCTTTCTTGGTCTGGGTTACCTCACTCAATATGATGTTTTCTAGATCCATCTGTTTGCCTACAAAATTCAAGATGTTGTTATTTTGTCTGCTGTGTAGTACTCCATTGTGTAAATGTACCACATTTTCCTTATTCATCCTTCAGTCAAGGGGCATTAGGTTGTTTCCAGGTTCTGGCTATGACAAACAATGCTGCTATGAACATAGTTGAGCACAAGTCCTTGTGGCACGATTGAGTATCCTTTGGACATATACCCAAAAGTGCTATTACTGGGTCTTGAGGAAGGTTCTTTCCTAATTTTCTGAGAAATCGCCACACTGACATCCAAAGTGGCTGTACCAGCTTGCACTCCCACCAGCAATGTAGGAGTGGTCCCTTTACCCCACAACCTCTCCAGCCTAAGTTGTCATCAGTGTTTTTGATCTTGGCCATTCTTACCTGTGTAAGATGGAATCTCAGAGTTGTTTTGATTTTCATTTTTCTGATGACTAAGGATGTTGAGCATTTCCTTAAGTGTCTTTCAGCCATTTCATATTCCTCTGTTGAGAGTTCTCTATTTAGGTCTGTACTCCATTTTTTTTATTGGATTATTTGTTCTTTTGATGACCAATTTCTTGAGTTCTTTGTATATTTTGGAGATCAGACTCTGTCTGATGTGGAGTTGGTGAAGATCTTTTCCCATTCTGTAGGCTGTCGTTTTGTTGACCATATTTTTTGCTTTCAGAAGTTTTTCAGTTTTAGGAGGTCCCATTAATTAATTGTTTCTCTCAGTGTCTGTGCTGCTGGGTTCTATTTAGGAAGTGGTTCCCTGTGCCAATGCGTTCAAGTGTACTTCCCACTTTCTATGAGGTTCAGTGTGGCTGGCTTTATGTTGAGGTCTTTGATCCATTTGGACTTGAGTTTTGTGCATGGTGATAGCTATGGATCTATTTTCATTCTTCTACATGTTGACATCCAGTTATGCCAGCACCACTTGTTAAATATGCTTTCTTTTTTCCATTTGATATTTTTTGACAAAGCTTGTTTTTTATAGCTGAATAGTGCTACCCTTCAGGTAACTTGTACAGCTTCCACTGCTATAAAAAAGAGATGGGAAAAGGGAAGAAACTCTAGTGACCACTGGAGCAGTCACCTGTGAAGAGCTTGTGAATGGAAGCTGTGCACTCTTGCAGCGTAGGCGAACAAATTCTTACGGAATCAAGATTTGAACGAAAAGAGTTAAACAGAATGCACAATTGTTTATTTAAAAAACAGGCCATTTTCACGTAAGTTTATTGAAGACTTTTTTTTTAACAATGTGGGAAAATACAGTATGTCAAAAAGGGAGAAATGATTACTAGCACATTTTAAAATGAAAATGGTATAAAAATATAAAAGGGAATATATATGTCTAGATTGCTACTTGTGTCTTCAAAGAACATATATTTATAAAACTTTTTGTTTGATCAATTTTTATTTTATAAATATTGTGTGTGTGTGGGTGTGGGTGTGAACATCCAGGCATTTTATTGGGCATATGATCCTATATGTAATTATTTGATAAAGCTTTGCAATTGCATTCAAATTTTTTATATCATCACTAATATTTATTGCCATAATCTAGTACATTAGAAATTTCACTATGGTTATATACTTGTTTTTTTCTTTAAATTCTGCTTAATTCCTCCTTCTATTTGTAGGCCATGTTATTAAGTATATATATTACATTTTGTTTCTTTGTTTCTTTGTGTATGGGGGTGCGTGTGCCATACTGTATGTGTGTGGAGGTCAGAGGACAACTTGCTGGAGTTGCTTCTCTCCATCCTGTGGGTCCCTGGAATCAAACTTTGGTCTTTAGGCTTGGCAGCATGAGCCTCTCTCTGCTGACCCTGTCTTCTTATTGAATATCTTAGTTACTGTTCTATTTCTGTGATAAAACACCATCACCAAGAAAATTTCCCGAAGAAAGTTTATTTTGGTTTTACAGTTCCAGAGGCTTAGAGACTGTAATGGCAGGCAGCTGAGCCGCAGAGAGTTCATATCTCAAGCCACAAAGAGGAGTCTAACTAGAAATGGCAAGGGTCTTTTGAAGCCTCAGAGCCCACCCCAGTGACATACTGCAACAAGGCCACACCTTCTAACCCTCCCCAAACAGCCACCACTGGGGACGCCTGAGACTTGTGAGGTTATGAGGGATGTTCAAAACATCACATTAGGTATATAAAAGCTCCAAAATATTGTTTTAAATTAATTTTATTTTCCTCATTAGTATCACCTCTCATTATCTGTACAAACTTTTGGGACTTTTTTTGTCTGTTACAAGTTTATCTACAGTATTTTTATTGGTATTTATTTGATATAATTTTTCTTTTCAGTCCTTCAACGATTTTATGCCTTAGCTTTGTCTATTTATATAAAGCACAGTTGAGCCTTGTGACTGAGGAATCTGAGGCACTTAATTTTAGGTTGGTTACATACAAGTTTGCAAGTTAGGTGTTAGAAAACCCGCAAATGTTCTCCTCAACTCTGCTCCAACTTCCATCTTATAAATTTTGATCTGTTTCCCTTTTCATTCTGTTCCAAATAGTTAACAGAAAACTTATATACAGAATATATAAAGGAGCCTCACAATCCATTGGTAATAGAACAACAGATGAAAACTTGGGGGAAATGTTTGAAGAGCAGATGTAAGAGTGGCTGAGAGGCAGTTGAAAGGCGTTGTTGGGAAAACGCAAACTAAAGCCATAATGTCACTTCACATACACTGAGATGGCCACAAGAAAAACTGGCTGTAGCAAGAGTGGGCAAGGATGGAGAGAAACTGGAACCCTCATGTGTAATACCCTCCTAGGAGCTCTGTGTGTGTGTGGAGAGAGAGAGAGAATGTGTACGTGCATGCATGTTTTTGTGTGTAAGCATGAGCATACAGGAGCCAGGGTGCATGTGTGGAGTCAGCTAGCAACCTCAGGTGTCAGTCCTTGCTTCTTGAGTTTGAGGCAGGGTCTCTTGTTCCCTCCTGCATTCCCTGGCTGGCTGGCCTGTGAGCTTCCAGGCATTCTCCTGTGTCTACCTCTATCTTGATGTAGGAGGTGGAATTACAGACGGGTGCATCTGTGTCTGGCTTTTGATGTGAGTTCTGGGGTTTCAAACTCAGATCCTTGTGTTTGTGAGGCAAGGACTTTACCTGCTAAGCCAAATCCTAAACACACACACACACACACACACACACACACACACACACACACACACACAATTTCTAACATGGTGCCTTTCAAGTATATATTGTTGTTCAGAGTAAAGTTTTAATATATGTGCACATTGATCAAATCATGTATCACCTAAGATATTTATCATTTTTGTGTGAAATCCTCTCCCTGGATGTTCTGAAATATACCATCTATCAGTCCACCATAGTTATTTTACTGTTTTTACAAATTCTATTTGACAATTCCTTAAAGCTAAGTAAAAATTACTATAAAACTGAAATTCTTTGCCTTGCTATATACCCAAGAGATGTAAAAATGTGTTTACACAGAAGCATTATAGGACTGTTCTTAATGACATTTTTCATCATTACCAAATGGAAGCAACTTAAATATCAAACCAATACAAGTATTAAATGGATAAAGGATATTTGAAAATGCTAGTGTAATGGAATATTATTCAACAGTTAAAAGGATGAACTTCAAAACATACTCCTTTTAAATAAGGGCCTCCAAATCTTGTAGCTCAGGATTCCATTGATACAAAATACTCACAAATGCAACTATAAAAAGAGAAAATCTACTCATGGTTTCCTAGAGTTGGGAGTAGGAATTCGTTGCTAATAAACACAAGGGATATCTTTTGAAAGTTTTGTTTTTACATTTAATTGTTTATTTAGAATGTGAGAGTCTGAGTTGGTAGGGGTTCCAGGATTATAGGTTAATGAGGGATGTTTTTAGTGTGGAGAGAATGTTGCAAAATTGAGTTCTAAGAGGGCCATTGGCCAGTATTTGAATTTACAAGACTGGTAAGACTAGAAAGAAATGAATTCATTAAATGTGCTGTAAGTACTCAACAGACAATAGCAGCATCAACAAAAAGATCCCCTACATGAAATAGTGGCGTATAGGAGTTGGATGGGTTGAAGCCGTCCTCTGTGGTTAGGGTGACCCATGGCAAACATCATTATGTAAATGAGGGAAGTCCTGATTGGCTGATATTTTATTTCCAGAGGCCCCTGGGTTTACATGGTGCAGCCTGTGGTTAGGGTTGTACTTGGTTTAGATTGGCTTCACTCAATTACATTATTCTGCAGCCAGGAAGTGCTCTGTTTCCTTTTTGTGAAATTTCCTAGACCAGGCTTCTATTGCGGCAATTCCTGGATGGCAACCTGTTTGTTTTCTGCTCTGTCAGGCGGCCGCTTTCCACACTATGGTAAAGGTTTTGCTACTGTAAATTTACCAAAAGCATTCTTTTTATATTTCAAATGATAAGTTTCAAGATGTACAAATTATACCTGTAAAAATCCACGGGAACACCTCCTTTCCCACACCAGTAAACTTAAACAGTTCTGAGTTTATCGAGATTATTTTCTACATTCTGTGCCTGGGTGACCAGTATCACATCTGACTCTTGTTAGTGGACACAGTAAAGATTAAACGTGCTTCACCACACTCATGACAGACACGACAGGCCTCAGCGTTCCTTGTCGTGACTGGTTCTGAGAGTAAAGAGCTGAGTCTGAGCTTCAGGCCTTCCTGGCTGCCTTCCAAGGAATGAGGCCAGAATGAGCTTTGCCCTGAGGCGATGGTCCCTGTCACTGATTAACCAGCCCTGTTGGAAGGCTGTACCACCAGCACTGCCCAGACAAAGATACCTGGCCAAGCTCTTGTTGGCAGAAAAAATGGCTACCCGCTATCACCAAGCAGCGAGTGACAGCTACCTGGAACTCCTGAAGGAGGCCACCAAGCGTGATCTGAATCTCTCAGATGTTGATGGCATGACACCTACGCTCCTGGCAGCCTACCACGGCAACCTCGAGGCCCTGGAAATAATCTGCAGCAGAGGGTGAGCGATTTCTGTCAGGGCAGCCTGGAGGACTCCTCAGCAGAACCAAGAGGCAGGGACGTTTGAGTAGACAGTTTGCCTCTTTCTAGGCTCTCTAAGTAGTTGGCTTTCAGAGAAAGGCTAGACTAAGCTAGGTGTGGTTTCTTTCCCTAGGAGAAGAGCCCCCTGGCAGTCACTCCGCGGGGGTGGGGGTGGGGGTTGGGGGGGTGGGTATTGTAATTGTATGCACTGGAAATCATTTCCATGGAAGTTAAACAGTTGACTCTTTGAAAAGAGGTCACCATTCTCAGCTCAGTCAATCTCCTTGGTGAGGACGTGTTTTTATCTTACTTTTCAACCGCGTCACTAAAATCTATCTCTTCTGAGCCCTCAGTTTTGCTGTAAGTTCCTGATTCTTGAATGAAATTTCTGGCTTCACAAGCTGTAAAAGGGATCTCCAGGCCACCTCTCTTTTATTAGTTTTCTTTCTAGGCAACACACACACACACAACACACACAAAGATTAGTCGGGGAGAGAGAGAGAGAGAAACAGACAGACAGACACAGAGAGGGAGGGCTGGTGGGGAGTCAGGAGGGGAGACAAACAGACTGACAGACACACACAGAGGGAAGAGGGGGAGAAGGAGAGAGAAACAGACAGACATATGCACACACTACCCCTTAAATGTTAATTCAAGTCTTTGCTAACTCTTATTCTGCTTGCCCTGCCTTTTATTAGAGGGCTAGCCCGGGTTGGCAGCTGTTACTTAAAGATGGAGCAAGAGAGGAATCTGAGGGAGTGAGTAGGGGAAAAGGAAGATCAGGGGAGGGAAGGAGCCAAGTGAATGTACTCTGTATATTGCATAGCTAACATCTGGTAGGTGACAGCCCTCCCTTCCTCCCCCCATCTTCCCCCTCTTCCTCTTTCTTCCTCTTCCTCCTCCTCTGATTCGTCTTCTCCTTCATCTTTGGTGCTGTCTAGAGGATGCTGATAGACAAAATGTCCTGGTTTCTATTGTGACAATCAGATTTGAGAGGGAGAGACAAGAAAGTGATTTATAGTAGACATTACAAAGCCCGTTCTAGAGAGGGGAAAATTCCGCTTGTATTAGAAAGACAATGAGCTGATCAAGGACTGAAGGAAACATCATTGTGCACCCCAGGGATGGAAGATGTTGAGATTGGCTGGGCATGATTTGCACAGGGACAAGCCAAGCCTAAGTGACAAAACCAGACAACAGAAACAATGAAAGTTCTGTTAAGGACATGAGTCTCAAACCACACCCTGTATTTACAAGGGAAGCATCGGATAGCTTTACGCTTATCAATATATTGTTCTGGTGGTTGCCCAGTGCTTGCAGAGAATGTTTAAGGATCTTCAAGGTGAACTGAACTAACATGGTGACAAGGGGTATGGGAGGCATAGGGAGATTTGAGGTGCAGTTTGGATGTAGAATAGCTGGTGATTAGAAGCGAGCAAATAAAGGGAGAGAGGGTCAGCATCCATGTTTGGATTAAACAGATTGCAGATATGGACACCTCGTTGAACTGAGGTACATGTCATGAGCATGCCCACAGTCTTCACTGAATCTTCTGAAAACTCGTCAAGATAAATCTTTCTCTTTTGAGTCAATGCCTTCATTATTTGTTATAGCAGTGAAGGATCTCACATTTTCTTAATTTATAAGGACACTTTAGTATTATAATCAGCAAATTTACATCTTAGGTTAGTCCCCTGTTGGTTATATTTTTTCTAATTTGCAGTGTTGTGATGATGATTATTTTTCTACATAAATCTTCAGCCATACTTTTTTAGTGTAAATTCACAGAACTGAAGCTTTTGAATCAGTTGGTGTGAATCTTAGCCCACTTGTGCTATGATAAAAGAATCCCACAGGCAAGGCAATTTCTAGAGGCTAGAACTTTCCCCATAGTTCTAAGAGCAGCACAGAAGCCCAAGATCAGGTTGTCGAGAAGTTCAATGCCTAGGGAGGCCCAGGCTCCACTTCCAAGATGGCTCCTTATTGCTGCCACCTCTGGAGAGAAGAAAGGTGAGTCCTCACACAGTAGATGAGACAAAAGAAGGGGTAGACAAAGAAAAAAAAATGAAAATGCAAATTCCCTTCCTTGATAAGGAATCCCTTTCTCAAGGCGGGGTTCCTACTGAGGATGAGAAGTCCATCGCTAAGCAGCCTTTGTGAGCTGTGTATCTGTAACCTGCCCCTTTTATGGTGGGGCCCTCAACATTGATTTATAAAACTGATTTTCAAAGATATATGTGTGTGTGTGTAAAGGGTGAGTGATAGTGTCAGCATGCCACAGTGCACACGTGGAGGTCAGAGGGCACTTCCGTGCGTCAGTCCTCACTGTCCACCATGTTGGAGAGTGGTCTCTTGTTATTCACAGACTAGCTGCCCATGAGCTTCCAAGGACCCTTCTGTCCCTGCCTCCCATCTTGCCAGGGGAGCACTGGTATTAGAGATACCTCTGACTTTATATGAATTCTGGGGATCTGAACCTAGGACCTTTTGCTTGTGTAGCAAGTAATTTATCCACTGATTCATCTCCACAGTTTTCAAAATGCTTTTAAAGTTAACAGTATCAACTATTTGTCATATATATTATAAATATGCTTATGATTCAGATTTTAACAATTGATACTTTATAAATAAAATAGAAATATTTGCATACATAATATGCTATATATACTTATCAAATACATGGATATATAGTGTATATTTTAAGTGCATAAAATCTGTCAGCCTCTGCTATATAATTCTAACTTTAAGGTTGTTCATTCTAAAATGCTAACCGATAAATATGATCTTCCAAGTTTTTCTTTTGCCTACATGCACACATGTATGCTTTTCTTTAAAAAGGCAGTCATCCAAAGCATAAGGATAAATTAACAATATGTCATTAACAATTTGCCCTTAAAAGCTGATATGCATACCACTGCTTTTCATGGCTACATGATAGTCTATGGTATGATTTAATCATTATTTATTTATTTTAAATTACCAAATAAAAATTGCACAGCCAGGCATGATGATAGTGCACACCTATATTCCCAGCACCCTGAGTCAGGAATGTCGTGAGAATGATACCAGCCTGGACTTCAGAGCAAGTCCCTGTCTTCAAAATTGTGCATGTATTTATGATATACAGTATGGTATTTTAAATACATTTGCATTATGGAATGACTGGATCATGTTAATTATGTGATACTTTTGTACACTTATCAGTTTTTGTGGTGACAATATTTAAAATATATCTTAACGATTTTCAAGAATGTAAAGCATTGTTTTCTTATGTTGTTACCATATTGTAGAGCGAATTGCTTGAACTTTTCCTTTTTAATGGATATTTTGCATCTTTAAACCTATATCACCACACTTCTCTCCCATTTCCAATCACTGTCTTCTCAAGAGACTTCTACAGATCCTATATATTTTAGATTCCATATTTAAGTGAAATTGTGAGGTGTTTGTCTTTTTGTGTCTAGCTCATTTCACTGAACATAAGGTGCTCCAGGCTCATCCATGTTTTGAAATGCAGGATTGTCTTTTTCTTTAAGGAAAGATAGTATTCCATTGTACACACACACACACACGTATATGGATATATGTATATACATGCATACATTTTTTTCACTCATTCACTGATGCAGGCAAATTGATTCTGTAATTTTTTCAATTAGTTGCCCATTCATAACAATTCCTTCTCAATTCTTCTGCCAGTGAAGACGGTTTGACTTTTGTTGGCTGTTATAAGTAGAGTTGAAAGGAACAACCTTGTTCATTCAGCTTTGTTCAAGGCCTCATGTTCCCTTGGGATACATTCTTCAAAGTAGAATGGTGGCTTCTGGGGGTTGCCCTGGTGTCAGTCTTTTGATCTATATCCTGCCAAGCAATCTGAGCCAGATAATGCTTTCCTAAGCATGGTACTCACCCTGTGGTCCCACTGAAACCAAACAGCCAATAGTTTTCAATCATTTTCTGCTGCATAGGCAAACACTGTCAGTGTAAGGTTTTAATTGGCATTCCCTTCATTATTATAAGTGCAAATAATTCCTTTTTATGTAGAAAAACCATTTTGATAGAATTATTGTTTTCTGAGAACAGCTTTACACATATTCAAAATCAACTTCAAAAGAAGAAATTAGAGTGGAGCAGATGCCTAGAGGGTCGTAATTTAAGCAAATTACCCACTTAGCAACAATAACAAGCTGCTTTAAAAATTATTGACCAAAATTATTGCTTACTAAAAATCAAGAGCAAAATATGGCTTATTTAAAACTGCTTCTCAGAGAGTTTCTCTTTTGGGAAAAAATATCAACACTAGATTGAATCTATCCTAAAGAATCCATAAGATATTGGCATTAGATTCAGTCTATCACACAAAGGTTAATTTGTAGATGGCTGAAGAGGTATATGCCTGACTCTACTAAGAAATGTGAGCCAAACAACTGGGGTTAGCAGCAGGCATTGGAGTCCCAACACTGGAGAGGCCGGGACAGGAGCATCTCTGGGGCTTGCTGGCCAGTCAGTCTAGCTAATTGGTGAGCTCTACTTTCAGTGAGAAACCCTGTTTCAAAAAGAATAAAAATGAAGAAGCAATTGAGAAAGACAACCATGTTAACTTCTGCCCTTTATGGGTATGAACTGGAGCATGCATACGTGCGCGCACACACACACACACACACACACATACACACACATACACACAGACATGTGAATCAGGCAGACATGGTGGTGCATGCCTGTAATCCAAGAAATCAGGAGACCAAGACAGGAGGGTTCAGAGTTGAAAGTCAGCCCTAGTTATATAGAAAGATTCCTTATAGACAGATAGAGGCAGAGAAAAGCAGGATTAGGTTTAGAAAGACTTCATGAAGCTTGACAATAATAAAATAAATTTATATTGATTGGAAAGCTGTCCTTAGGGTTTACATGCACTAGGAGAACCCGTGGACCATCTTCCTGACAGCATTTGAAATTTCCTCTAAAGAAGATTCACCTCGGCTTTTCTCCTGTTCTTCCTTGAATCTTAAAAGCACCGCTGGAGCCCCACTGAGATGGGAAAATTCACTCGTTCTGCCTGAAGTCTTATGGCTCTAACCCAGACCCTTAACACCCTGTTACTTCCTGCTACAACTCACCCTGCCCAGCTCTTCCTGCTTTAGTTTATCCAACCCAAGAATAATCCAGGCGAATTTAGTCAGTGTGTTTTTGTTTATACCATAGTCACACCTTGGCTGTTTTCCAGTGCTGCTTTGATGTCTAGGGTACTTAAGGGGTCCTTTGAATATGGTGTTCAGTTAAGTAAATAAAAAGTGAAACCCCGTGTTTGGAGATGAGGAACTGTGTTCCCCAAAGATTTGACTGTGCCAAGACTGGAAGAGGGGGGTCTCCTTTGATCCAAAATAATTAAATTGGGCTAACTGGCTAGGGCCCACTTAATGGAGACTCCTAACAAAATGGCATTATGCAGCATTTGCTTTCCTTAGATTCAATCTCACTTTCTTTCCTTCCTTCTCCCATTCCTTTACCCATAGCTCCATACTATCTGGTCACACTGATGTACGCTCTGGGTCTCCCAGATATGCCACGTGATATCACCCATCCTTGTCTGTGCCACGCTCTTCTCTGTGTGAAACAGGCACCCATCCTATGGCTGGATCTAGTCCATAAATGGGCTTTTATTGGATTTCACTGTGGTTTTTTTTTTTTTTTGCATTTAAAATTCCTCCAACATTTAAAATAAATTCCATGAAATTCTGGAGTTCAGTCTTTGTTTGAAATGTGGATGTGGTAACACTGCTTCTGCTTCGTTAGGGCATAGCCAGAGCAGCCCTGCTACTGAAGTTTCTAGGAGCTTGAGCATATCTTGGTCTTTGCTGAGAAAATCAGTTGTGTGTTTTCTTTGGACAGATTTTGAGATTTCTGCTAGAAACTAAAGATGACAAAATGAGAAAAAAAATGCAAGCTTTTCCCTTTTGGGAAAATTAATTGGGTAAATGGAGCATAACTACTTGATAAATAAATAAATAAACCAACCACTGTAAATACTTAACTACAAGAACTAGGCCAACATGGTGGTTAACCCCTGCAATCCTGGTACATGGGAAGCTGCAGCAAAAGGATCACCATGAATTTGAGGCCTGCTTGCACAACATAGAGTGTCCCAGATTGTCTGAGAAACAGAGTAAGATGCTACCTCAAAAGCAAACAAACAAATGGCTGGTGAGATGGCTCAGTGGGTAATGGCATTTGCCACTAAGCCTGATGACCTGAGATTGACCCCTGGGTCACACATGGTGAAAGGAGAGAACTGACTGCTCCAAGTTGCCCTCTGACCTCCATACCCACACACAAATCAAACTCATTTAAATTCTGAAACTATTTAAAAATTAAAAACCCCACAAGAGTGCCAGGTGGGTGGTGGCACCCACTTTTAATCCCAGCATTTGGGAGGAAGAGGCGGGGTGAATCTCTGTGAGCTTGAGGCCAGCCTGGTCTACAAAAGGAGTTCCAGGACAGCCAAAGATACACAGAGAAACACTGTCTCAAAAGATCAAAACAAACAACAAATGAGTTTACCAAATGGCCGGGAGAAAAGGTAAATATGAGTATGGAGAAAAGAACGATGTTGATAATATGTACTGAATGTATACATGCATAGTTTGCTGAACATTTTTCTATGTTATATATGCTTAAGGTCACAGAAAAACTCTACCAGAGGAATTATTATTCTCAGTTAAGATAGAATACAGTCATAATTAATGGAAATGTTACATTTTAATTATAAGATTTTAGTTTGTTGCTTTGTTTCTTTACTTCATTGTAGTTTTGGTTTTGAGACAGGGTGTCAGTATGTAGCCAAGGCTAGCCTCAAATGCTGGTTAAGTGTACAAGCTGGGTTATATTCATGTAAGACTTTTATTTTGTCACAGATGATTAAACATGAGACAGGCCTGATTTAAGGGTTGCCACCTGTTTTGCTGTGGATACAGCTCCCCGGTAGAACACATGATAGGCACATATGAGGCACTGGGTTCTTCCATTAGCACTGCAAAAATTAAAATCAAAGTGTGCTGTCTGTCACCATCATTTAAAACATTGCACCCTCCAAGAGTCTAACTTACTCCTGGAATGGTGATTGGTTCAGAACTGAGGAAACCAGGGGTTTCCAGGGAGGAGACCCAAGTCTGAGTCATCAAGTTATAGGATTCTGATTGTATTACATTAACCTAGGAAGTCTGTGAATCACCTGAAAATCTTGTCAAGTTCTAGATTCTGCTTCAGTAAGTCTGGGTTGGGCTCCAGATTCTGCATATCGATAATACCACAGCTAATATGCTGTTGCTGCCAACTGTATGTTTGGGTCAAAAAACTACTCAAAATAGAATCAGTATGGTATATGAGCATCCTTTGCAAGTGGGTAGATCTTTTCTGCTTCTGTTTTAGCTTTCCTACCAGCAGTGGTGAGAGCATTTTCAATTCATCCCCCTCCTGTCCTTCAGTAGGGTCTGTACTTGTATCTCAAGACCTCAAAGGAAATAGAAGCTCTTTTTTCCTGGTTGATCTTTTGTTGTTTTGTCTTCTACACTTGACTCATGGGAGGGCTGACGTGTTAGCTAGAATGAACTCTCTCCAAGTCCTCCAAGAATATGGCTAAATTGTCAGGACAATTAAACACAGAAATTATTGAAGTTATATGAACTCACCATTGAACACATTTTATTAAAATGTCGCACTTGACATTTACCACTTCCCAGTGAGTTCACTGTTTTTCTTGTGTGTGCACTCGAAAGTGACAGACGGCCATGGATGGTTACAGAGGAAACAAAATAGCATACTATTGCTTGTTTCTTCTGGTCTCTGTATCCAGTGGGGTGATGTGGCAACATGAAAATTTTCATGATATGTAGAGTTATACCATCATATACACTATATATCAGGGATTTTATTTTTTTCTATGAATGAGCCCATCGTGAAACATTTACAAGTATACCGTTGAATGATACTGTTCTTTTCCATGAATGAGCCCATCGTGAAACATTTACAAGTGTACCGTTGAACGATACTGTTCTTGGCTTCAGGGAACCTTCTAATTGAGCTCAATCAGAATTAGGCATGGTACTATATTTCCTTTCTCGGAGTCATGTGACCCAACTCTGGCCAATGTGATATGAAAGTAACTCTGCTAGGAAGTTTTTTGGAAAGATTTTTTTTTCTTCTAAAAGGGAGGCATAGCAAGGAGATGGATCTCCCTATTTCTGGCCATCTGTTATCTGGCTCTGACACAGCTAAACTCAACAGCCATCATATGTCAGTGTCAAGGCAGGATAAACATGCATTTTGTTGGTTGTTTTTGTTTTTCTTTAGAGACCTCATGTTCAGTGACAAAAAAAAACACATTTTAATGTGCATCTTTCATATTTTCTTCTCTAGTGGGGACCCTGATAAGTGTGACATCTGGGGAAATACTCCTCTACATTATGCCGCCTCCAATGGCCATACCCACTGCATCTCATTCCTGGTCAACTTCGGTGCCAACATCTTTGCCCTGGATAATGACTTAAAGTCCCCACTGGATGCTGCTGCCAGCAGGGAGCAGAAAAAATGTGTTGCTCTCCTGGATAAGGCTGCCACCATACAGAACACCACAAACCCCAAGAAGGTCGCCCGACTGAAGGAGCAGGCTCTGAGGAACGCCAGGAGGCAGGTGAGAGAATGTGAGCGACTTCAGGAGAAGCACCAAAGCAAGATGGCACGCACCTATAGCAAGGAGGACTCTGGGACTTTTTCTTCTTCCCATGAGGCCTTCTCCGGGTCGTCCCTTTCCAAAGCTTCTACCGGCGGATTTGGGTCACTGTCTAAAGGGATTAAAGATACCTTCAAGTTAAAATTTAAGAAGAACAAAGATACAGCAGAGCAGGCGGGGCAGGAGGACAGAAACGGGCAGAGACACGTGATGGAAGTGTTCAGAGAGGAGGAGGAAGACTCGTTTCCAGATGACTTCGGAGAGAAGCTCCGTTTCTCAGCAGGGAAAGCCAGTGATGTACAGCACGAGTCTATTCTCAACCGTCCAGGGCTAGGGAGTATTGTTCTTAGAAGGAACAGAGTACTGGACCTTGAGGACATCTCAGACAGCAAGAGGGAGTGGGGGTTTAAAATGCCCAGTGAGCTGTTCCAAAGACAAGGGGAAGCTGATGAAGAGGAGGATGAAGAGGGAGAGGCAGATGGCATTGCAGGTGATCTTCCCTGGGATGAAGATGAAGTAGAATGGGAGGAGGATGTGGCTGATGCCACTCCCCTGGAAGTGTTTCTGCGGGCTCAGCACCTAGAGGACTTCCTCCCCATTTTCATGAGAGAGCAGATTGATCTAGAAGCCCTGCTGCTTTGCTCCGATGAGGACCTTCAGAATATTCACATGCAGCTGGGCCCCAGAAAAAAAGTCCTTAATGCCATAGACAAGAGGAAGCAGGCACTCCGACAGCCGGGGCAGCTGGTGGACACCAGCCTCTGATGGAGGCCCTTGCTTAGCAGGGTGATCTGAGCATGGGGTCACGCACAGTGCCCTTGGGAACACCACAGGAGGCACCCTGTACCTGACCTCTGTCCAATGAAAGACCTCTGGGTGTGGGTGTTAGGGTTTTAGAGAGGACCCCAAATACAGAAAGCCAGACTCTGGGAGATAAGATGTTCAGGTAAACCATCAGTGGGAAAAGCTAGGAGACCTTGGAATAAGAAAACTGTGTTTCTCCTCATGACTTTGCATTTTGTGTAGACCAAAGGCTTCCCCTGGTCTAAAGTGTAAAGCCCAACTTAGATGGACCTAATCCTTCAACAGATATTTATAAGCAACAGGGTTGGGTTTATAGTATTCCTAAGAGTCAGGACAGTGTGTAGCAGGTAGGGGGATGGCAGAAGGAAAATGTAAGGAGCCTGTTATGGAATAAATTTCTAAAGTTCATGTATGAAAGCCCTAACCCCTAGGTGAGTGTTCTTGGAGAGAACACTTTAAAGAGGTGATTAAGGTTGTGCGAGATGATAAGGCTGGGCTCTTAATTCCATGTGACTTAAAAGAAAAGAAATTAAGGGTGTGCTCACACAGGAAGAAAAAGAGAACAGCAGGAAGGCAGCTGTCAATCAGCCAACAAGAGCACCCCCTCACCCCCCAGGAAAATTGACAATAGTTTGAACTTCCAACCTCCTGAGATGGAAAAAAAATAAATTTCTGTTGTTTGAGCCACTCTGCCTGCAGTGTTTTGTTATGGCAGCCTAAGCTGACAGTGTGGTGTGTAAACAAGGGGACCATGGAGGGAGAGGAAGAAGGGTCAGGAAAATAATGCCTGTCCCATTTCAGTCTTTCTAAGGGCTAGAGCTTTGTGAGATTTAAAAGGAGAAAAAGTATAGGAAGACTAGTATTTGGAAGATTGATGGCAAAAGTAAATGTTACGCATCCATGCTTGTCGTGCGATCCTTCCCTTTGTGAGTGCGTATCGGCGGTGCCTCTGTCCGGGTAAGTGCGCTAAGTTATAGTCTAGATCTTAGATGTAGCCCAAAGAACCATGTGCTAACAGCTTGGTCATCTGCCTGTGGAGCTATTGGGAGGAGGTAGACATCCATCTCCCAAACAGGGCTTAGTAAAAGGAAGTTAGGTCATAGAGGTATGCCCTTGGAGTGGGTATTGGGATTTTAAATACCCCCTCTCTTTGCTTCTGTCCACCTTGAAGTGAACGGGTTCCCTCTGTCACATGCTCTAATGGACCACCTAGCCACGGGTCCAAAGCACTGAGACCAACTAATAATGGAGCAAAGCCTCTGAATTAAAAATTCAGTGATACATTGAAACAAACCATTCTTTCTAAATTATGTTCAAATGTCTATTCCCCCTCCCCACCACACCAGATAGGGCACTAATGACAGATCAAAGAAACAATTCTACCAAAGTCTAGCTCAAAACCGTGCAGCTGTTGGACTTAACAGGAGTATGGAAAACTCAAAAGGTAGCTGTATCAGCCAAAACCCCACGCAAAGTGTGAGAGATGATTCAGAATATATGCATCCTGGGAGCTCCCTGCCTGAAGTTGCAGGCGGCTCTACCAGAGAGCTTTTTTCTCCCCAGCAGTGTTTGCTGCTTTCACAACCTTGGGGTGGGGGTCTTGTGAATCTCATAATTTCCATAAGCTTCTTGAGCCTGGAAATTCTCTATAGCCCCTTGAGCCTTCTGAACCTCTCTCCTCTCTCCAATAGGTAATGTTTCCATTCGGAGGAAGTAGCTACACAATAGTTATATAATCTCTCTCTATATTATGTAATATATAAATATATATGTGTGTGCAATTGTTATACACACATATATTCCATTTTACTGTATTGTTCCTCACTCTCCATTCTCCATATCTTTAAACTTTTCACAGACCCCTTTCTGCTTACATCACACACATACGTCTAGATTCTGTATATGAGAAGCAAATATGGGGTATTAGTCTTTCTGAGTGGGTCTTCGATTCCTGAAATCTATTAATTTCATTCTTTACAGTTGAATAAAGTTCCATTGTGTAATGCACTACATTTCCTTTTCCTATTCACCTGTTGCTAGACATCTCAGCTGGTCCCATTTCCTGGCTATTGTGAACAGGTCTATGTGGTATGTTGAATGGGATAGCTGGGTCACATGATAGCTCTGCTTCCAGTTTTTGAAGGGTTGCCACACTGGTTTCCAAGTTTACTTTCCCTCCAGCAATGTGTACAGTTCCTCTCTCGAAAGTCTTGCATTTTTTTTTTATGCTGACAGTTTTTAGAAGGCAATCTCAAATTGAAACCACACCTAACCAATACCTAAGTTTTATTGGGATTCTGTAACCAGACTACCACCAGGTAGAATTTACCATTGACTGTGTGTGTAATATTAGGAAATTTTTGCCTAGAAAATTTGCCATTCACAGGAAATGGGACCCGCTGAGATGTCTAGCAACAGATGAATAGGTAAAGAAAATGTAGTGCATTACTTCAGGAGGCTCCATGCAGGATACAGATGTTTAAAGGAGATGAACTTGCTCATTCCTCCCCAGTGAGTGGATTCAGGAAGCATATAGGTTATTGGATATGTTACATTAGGGGATGGTTGTTTATAAATACTGTATTTTATTGTGGAATAAGCTAAAGTTGTACTTGTCTTCAATAACGTGCAGAGAAGCAGTTGTCATAGGAAGGAATTCAGAGGCTTTGTGGTCACTGTAGATGCTCGGATCCCCTCTAGTTTCCCTAGAAACTTCCTGAGACACTGTCTCCATATCCTACCCCAACTTACACAGTAAAGAGAGGCCATCAGATTTGGGGGAATGAACTTAAATATGGGACTCCTGATGCTTTTTTGGATCTATTGGTCATGATGAGACATGTTCTCTTTACGGGGCCTCTTAGTTATAAAGGACCAATGGATCGCTGTCACCATTAATTCACTTGGATTCAATGAATCATGAGTTGTGGTTTCTACTGCCCTTGACCAAGGGAGCCTCCTTATCTGTGTTTCTTTAAACATTTAAAATAGACACACACAGCTACATGACAAGTGATTGGATGCATGTGACATTCATTGATGAGGCAAATCTGCAGCAGTAGAAACCTGAGACTGGGAAGAAGTGGGCAATATACTGTGAGGTTTCTTCAGGGGATGATGACATTCTGGACCTGGTTGTACGAACCTCACCCAAACCCATTAAACTGTACACCTTAAAGTTATAAGCTGTGCTAGGGATGTAACTTATTGAAAGTGTGTTTGCCTAGCATGTGTGAGTCTCTGGGTCTGATCCCCAGAATGGTAACATGTAACACACACACACACATACACACACACACACACACACACACACACACTCACACATGCACGCACACAAATAGTTTAATGGTAATTTCTACTCAATTAAAATGGAGAAAATATTATTCCACCTCCTTTAAGGATGGAGTGAGCATTTGACCTCTTCATTTCCTTTCCACAGGAAGTTATCAAAGGACACGTGGAAGAGCTGGAAATGCTTTATTTCAGAGACATACAAAGTTAGTGAGATCAAGGGCAGGTAATGATGACATCACCTGTGTAACAGAAGAAAGAGCTACCTGGTTTAACTACCCAACTACAAGCATGAGTACAGAAGTCAGCACTTACAAACGAAACTACTACAGTTCACAGGTACCAGGCTCCCTCGTTTGATCTGGACATTACGAGACAGCCTTGGAGCTGTAACGTCCAGTTCAGTGCACAGCACAGCTCCTTCCTCTCACTTGCCAGATGACCAAGAATCATACACTAGTTTGGCTGCCACCAGGTCTTCCACTGCCATTCCTGTAATGGACAGAAATATGATTCACTTTTTTCCCCCCAGAACAACGTTGTTCAAAAGAACCCTGGCTGTCTTCTGATACCCTGTGTGCGGATACTGCTAAAGCCCGTAGGGACAGCAACTGCTACGTGAAGGAGCTCCCAGACTAAGTGTACAAAGGACTGGCCAATAAAAGAAATACTAAGCAAGAAATACCCCCATTTTATAACCTCCAAGGTCTTGTTCAGAGGCCAGCAACATTTCAATAGAGGCTCAGTGACTAGTTTAATCTCTTTAAGTCACATGATCTGTTACAGTGGTCCAGTTCTGCCCTTATAGTGGAAAAGCACCCATACGTCACAGGTAAGCAAATGAGTCTGTCTGTGCTTTGGTAAGGTTTTATTTATGGACACTACAACTTGAACTCTTCCCCTCCATCCTCTTCCCCTCTATGTGGTTGAGGACCACAGGTTTATGCTAGCTGTCTTCCTCAACTCAATTGTTCTTCATCTTATTTGTCTTTTATTTTGTTCTGAGACAGGGTCTCTCACTGAGCTGAATGATTCAGCTAGACTGCTGGCCAGTGAACCCCGGGGAGATCTTCCTGTTTCTGCCTCCATAACACCAGAATTACAGGCCTATCCATGTGCTGCCACATCTGGCACTTTCCATGGGTTCTGTGGGTGCCAACTCAGCTCATCCTGCTTATGTGACAAGCATTCTCCTGACCAAGAGACCTCATCTCCCCTAATCTCTTTCATCTTCCTTATGTGTCTTGAAAACTGTTCTCTACTTACACAATCTCAATCACTTAAAAATGCAGACACTATTTGTAGCTCATAGCTCATACAACTACAGATAGTTGGTGGGGTTGAGCTACATTTAGCTGACCCTGAACTATTACAAATCCTGTATCTTTAGCATCCCCATTTGTCTTAGAAAGACTGACTATCCCTAATCCAAAAATCTGTAATCTGAAATGTTCTACAGTCTAAAACTCTTTAAGATCTATTGAAATTCAAAAGTTTTTCAGTTTGGGATCAATTTTTAATACTGGAGGGGATAGTGGGACAGGGCAGGAGGGAGGCTCAGCTAATCAATTGTCTATCTACAAACATACTCCCCAGTACAAAAAGAATTCAATATGAAACACTTGGGGGCACAAGAATTTCAGATAAGGCATATTCAACCTGCAGTTTTAAGATATGCACCTTAATTTTTGTATGCAGTATGTATAGAGAGACTCAGTATATATCAGAAGAGAGGATGTGTCAATACACCAAACACCCAAGGTGGGAATACAAAACTTGCAAAAGAGATTTCTGCAGTATTTGTCTCTTTAATGAAGCTAGCTAAGCCCCAGATACAACTGGATCAGTAGGATGTCACTGGACCAGGTACTGGATTAAGTTTACTTTTATTCATCTTCTAATGATAAAGGAATTTAAAAAATCTTACCTACATGTCAAGGCATGCATACTAAGTGGTGGCATAGATGCTGGGTGGCCAGAGTACATGTTTTATCATATGATATCACACATGCATACAATGTGTTTTGATCAAATCCTCCCTCCTTTTTTTTACCTCCAGTTCCTTTCCATCTCCCCAACACTTTTCCCTCCAAACTTCCTGTAATTTTTTTTTGAAAATTAAGTACCCTTAGTGCTACTTGTATGTGCATGGCAACCTCTCGAGAGCCACAACCTTGAAGTAAACTGACTCTTCAAACCCCCGCCTCCATCATTTGCCAATAGCTTCTAAGCTAGGGTTGAGACTTAATGAGCTCTGTTCCCCATCCAAGCTTTTGGTTGGCTTAGTCTTGTACCAGTCTTGAGCATCAGGGTCACAACACTGTGTGTTTATGTGTGTAATAGTCCTGCCATGTCCAACAAATACTGTTTCACTGTAGTGGCTCCACCACTGGCCAGCATTCTCTCTCTCTCTCTCTCTCTCTCTCTTTTTCCCTCTCCCTCCCCCCCCCTCTGTGTTGAGATAGGGTCTCTTTTTATAGTCCTGGATGTACTGGGATTTGCTGTGTAGATCAGACTAGTTTTGAGCTTACAGAGATCTGCTTGCCTCTACCTCCCTAGTGTTGAAATTAAAGGTGTGAGCTGCCATGCCCAACCATCCAAAGTACTCTTAAAACTGTGGTGAATGTTAAAGTTTCTGCTGCTCAGGATGAGGAAGTGTAGAAGGTATTGGGCAGTAAGCACTTTTGAGGGGCCCTGGTAGTATCATTTACTAACCATTTATAATTAAAAATTTTTTAGTGTAATGGCTGATTACTCTAGTTACCATAAACATCTATTTGTTTAAATATGGCAGAATGAGAGAGTTAATCCAAGGGCAGCCTTTTCACTGTGAGTCCATCCTTCCTTCATTGCGTTTCCATCCATACTAGTCTATACAGTTTGGAACTCCTCATGATTGCCCATCATTAGCATCATTTGGGAGGGGAGGGGGAAATGAAGGGTCTCAGGCTGTATACTCCCTGTCTCAGTCTCCTTTAGGTCAGGTCTCTCTTACTTCTGTTTAGCTGTAAACAATTTTGCTCCCTGCTCTCTTCCTCTGATGGATATCGACCTCTGAATTCATTTATGTCTAACCCAGTAAATCAGTTCAACACTGGCTCTGTACAATATTTTTTTCTTATATATCTCACTGTTGCCATAAGAACTCAAAGTGACAGATATGAATGGCTCTGAGACGTTAGGTCACTTGCTTAAGGTCACATAGCCAGCACGTGAAAGAGAAGGAATCTGATCTTGGGCTGCCCAACTCCAGAGTTCATAGGCTAAACCACACCACCCAAATATGTAAATGATTGATCCAAATGATGGACTCTGCAATGATTTCCTAACCACGCACCCACAGAGCTTGGCAACCCACTCATTTCTCCCTTCACTGCCTTGTGCTCTGGTTGGATTTGTGCCTAGGGAGCAGTTTGTGGGGCTTACCCAAAGACTTGAACACCGTGGTCTTCTCACAGAGCGCAGGCTTCGCTCCTGACACCACTTCTCCAAGCTCAGCGAAGATGTCAGCCTGTGAAACAAATGCATGCTACCTAGGACTGGGGCACCAGCCCACGCAGGGCTGGCTTCTGCGGTCAGTGCAGGGTATTCCTGAACTGGAGAGAATAAAAGTGCTTTTTAAAAAGACCATCTGTGAACTGGATGGCGCTAGGAAGCCTCAGCCCACTGATATCCTTTTGGGGCAGCATCTGTGTTTTTTATTCCATGGACACAGAGATCATTTTGTCTAGATAGTTGCCTGCCAGGTCCCTGTCTGGGAAGAAACTGATATGCTATTACCTGACCTTGCACTTTGTCAGCCTCTTGTTGCTTCCCTATCCCAATTATAAGTGGGCAAAGGCAGTCAGGGATACATAGTCTTATTGTGCTGTCATGCCAGAAAGGTTTCCAGGCTACAACAGACTTCCCATCCCACTGCCTTATTGCACAGCGAACTGGGGAGAAAAAAAAATCAACTGTTCCTCCAAGCAGAAGGACAAGAAGACACATGTCATAGCCATATGGCTCTGTTTTTCTAGAAAGGGATTAAAAAGTGTTGCAAGATGTTAGGAATGTATTCCTGATCAGAAGGTGAGGTGACCAAGGTCCAGAGGGGAAGACAGTGAAACCCTGGGAACCAGGCCATGGCCAGCCAATGGTCCTGCCCACAAGAGGCTCACCCCTGACAACAGAACATCTCCTGACTCCTTCAGCGCCGCCTCCCGGGAGTCCACATATAGCACCGCTTGCTTCATGAGCTCGTCATCCAGTTCTCGCCAGTCAGGTCTGCTGGCTCCAATGGCTACAAGATAGCAAAACAGACTCTGAGCCCAGGAAAATCCTAGGTAGGGTACATTAATAGATAGAGTTGAGCAGAGGACCAGTCGGGATATTTAGACTAGAATTCCTTCTCATTTCCTAGACCAAGGCCTTCCCAATCAGAAGGTAGAATACGTGTTAAATAGAACACCTACCATTTTTCCTTATTATTTGGAAAATTATTTGCATGTGTGTGTGTGTGCACAGATGCATGTGTACATGCAGATGCATGAGCATATATACAGGTACATCTGAAGGTCAGAGGTTAGGGTATTGTTCCACAAAATGGCTATCCACCTTGTTTTGTGAGACAAGAGCCCCTCATTGAGCTTGCTGCTCAGGCCAACCTGGCTGGCTAGTGAGCCCCAGGGATTTTTCCATTTCTACCTTCCCAGCACTGGGATTACAAGCGCACCCCTCCATGCCTGGGGGTTAAACTCAGGCCCTGACGCTCAAAGTGAGCCCTTTCTGGGCCGAGCCACCTCCAAAGCTCTTCTTTTCTATCTCCCACCCTACTTCATTTTGTAAGATTTCAGGTCACTTAGCAGCACTCAGGTTTTGAAAAGATTTACTTTCATTATTTTAAACTTACATGTGTGTCTGGTGTGGGTATGTGTATGTGCAGGTGCCTGAGGAGGCCAGGGGTCAGGTGCTCTTTAGAACTGGATTTCTAGGCAGTTGTGAGCCACCCAACACGAATGGAAGGAGCTGAACTCAGGTCCTCTGCAAGAGCAGTCCACACGCCTAACCTCTGAGCCATCTCTCCAGCACAGCCTGCACTTATGAGGCAAACACTGTCCATGCTGTGTTTTCTAGATGTGCTACTCATGGACCCCACATACTCTTCAGGGTCCGATTCCGTTCACAGAGGCACACGTCGAAGCTGCGAAGAGTGAAGGGCCCTGCTACCCAGCTCCTCAGTGAATCTGGGTCGGAGAGAGCTATAGGCTTTCACTCAAGAACCTCCTCTTGCTGGGAGTAACGCTAACTGCAGAAACCATACAACGGAGAACCACTGCTTCTTATCACCAGTTGGTGTGCTCCCAGTCATCCCCTGTTCCTGTTCCTCACCTGAAACAGATCTTTTCTGTCTTCACGAAAAAGAGCCCAGTGTTAAGACCACAAAGAAGCCATAACAAAAAGACAATGGGGAGGGCTGTAACTATATGATGGGGGAAGCCACTAGCCAATCACATCAAGTTGGGGTGTGGCTACTGGGACCCCAGGTAGAAAATCGAGAGAACACAGGTACACGCTCTGTCTCCATGCGGTGTCCGCCAGACGGATTGGATTGCGGCTTGAGTAGAGTGAGTTCCCCTTTTTTCTTTCATTAAAAATACCTGTTTCTATTGAGCTGGCTTGGTTATTGATTTGTGCCGACTTAATACTTCATCATCTGGCGCTCCAACGTGGCTTTTAGAGCCACATTAAGCTCTCTGGGCTTAAGATCCCACTCTCCAGGCTCCCCCGCAGCTCCTGCGCTGCCGGGCACAGGCCGTTTCTGCGCCTTCACCAGCCACCCGGCAGAGGCTTTTCTGCCCACCCCCACCCCCACGACACAGCCGGGCACAGCGTTTCTGCAGTGTTGGGCGGCTGCCTTAGCTGCGCCAGCCCACTCTCCCTCTGTGGCACCTAGTTTGCACCGATGGAATGGGAGACTATTGACCGGCCTCAGACCTTCACACCTGCCCCTCCCCGCCTTCCTGAGCCCCTAAACTCAATCCCCAGTACGGCCATAAGGGGTAGATAAAAAGGAAACCTGGACTTTAGATTGCCATGGCAAAAACAAAACTGATTGATGATGGGTAAATGACCTAGTGGGTAAAGCACATAACATGCACACGTGACCACCTGAATTGAAATCTCCAGAATCTGCGGAAAGCTGAATGCCATAGTGCACATCTGGAATCCCAGTGGGCCTGTGTAAGGAAACAGGTGAACCCCTGGAACCTCCTGGGCCAGTTAGCTTGGAGAACACATAGGTGAACAGCAAGAGATGCTGTCTCAAACAAAGTGGGAGCCAGAATCGACAGCTGAACTTGTCCTCTGACTTCCACGTGTGTGTGGTGGCATGCATGTGTGCACACATACTTTTTAAAAGAAGAACAGCAAGAGGAGGATGAGGAGGAAGAAAAAAAAAACCCAAACTAACTAAACACGCCACACACTGGCTATTAGGCCTTGATCATTGGCCTTGTCCCTCTGCAGAGATTGGGGCAATGAATCCAATGTATCAAGGACATAGGATATGACTCCATAGCCTGTGGAGTCAGGAAGAAATGAACAGGAACAAAGCCAACAGAGGGACTGGAAATGTTGCATTCCTGGCCACACAGAAGTGAGTGTGTACTTCTCCAGGGGTCTGTCCTTATCCAGCCCCAGCTAACAGCTACTACACAAGAGCGCATATCTACTGTTACCAGACTGCCCTCCATCCCCACTGTTTATGAAGAGCTGCAGGAAATCTACTTGCATACGTTATTTCTTGATTTCTTTGTAGTCCAAGCAAAGCAGTCTGCTATCTGGAGCCAGCACCAGGGTAGCAAGCTAGTTTTTGAAAATATTATGAAGTTTTATCCAAATCCAAGGCAGCAGTTATGTGCTTTCTTGAACTGTTGTCCATTTCCTCATGTGTTCTCTTTCCTGTCCAGAGATCCAGAGGATCTCTGATTTCCAGAGAGCTCATCTTCAAGACTGTAGGAGGGGGAGTCTACAGAACAAAAGTACTCACTAATGAAGCTTGTAAATAAATCATAAGGTGACGGGAAAAGCTTCCAGTGTCTGGGGCTACTCCCTTCCCTGTTTTTTACAGACAGCCACTGCCTCCAGCAGGATGAATTCTCAAAGGGTGATGTGAGGCCACTCTGGTGGATGTAAATGCACTAAACCACAAGCCGTGAGTCTGACCCAGATCAGAACTTGGCCTTGCTTCAGCTGGGCTAGAAAGAGTGAAGATCTTGGAACACTTGCTGATGGAACGAATGGGATGTGGGCCTAGGAGGAAAGAAGTGTGCTGTGGGGGAGGTTAGAGCCAGGCCTGTCCTTTAGCAGGGCTATAAACAACTGAAATCTGTCCTTGGAGTTCCACTGTTATCACTGGGACATACTTTAATGAAGCGTATTTGAGGCTATGTGAACACATAAAGACATTTTATCCTTCGGTCAAGGGAACACAAAAAGAAGTATCTATATCAGGCCATCCCCTTCGAGAAATATATAGACATAGAAATAGCTATCTAGCTAGCTAGATGATAGATAGATAGATACATGATAGATAGACAGGCAGACAGACAGACAGACAGAGAATGGATATAAAGGACTCATTGTAGCTGGTTTTGGTGGGGGGTGGTGGTGGAAGGTCCTTAGGAACTGAGAGTAACCTCCAGAAACAGGTCCTCTGTCTCTAGCATGTGGGACTGAATCCTGTTACCACACAAGCCTGGAAGAGGACCTTTGAGACTAGATGACGTTAGAGCTCAGCGAACACAGATTTCATCCTTTTGAGACTTTAAGCAGAGCACCAGCCTAACCTTGAACGGATTCTCTCTGTTTAGTTTGAAAAATAAAACAAAAACCAAGTCAGTCAGCTGCAGTTTTAGTTCTGTCCTGGGGAATACATTTCATCAAGAACTGTCCCTCTGGATGTCTCAAGTCCTTCCAGACAGTTTTGATTCCAAGAGGCACACCTAGATCCACTTTTTACCTGCCAACTAAGCCACCTCTTGGCTTCTTCCTGGACCTATATCCTGGCATCAGTTTCCTGCAGACCGAGACCTTGACTTCACTTTGACCTAGTCCTCTAATTGTTGTGTTCGCTCCCCTCAGGGCCTTGCTTGTAATCTTCTGTCTGGCTGGAGCATCCTGTCTTTAGCCTTTGACATGACTTGCTCTTTCTTATCATTTGGGTTACAGCTCCAAGTCACCTCCTCAGGCAGCTTTTCCAGAAAGTGGATCAGAAGGATCTACCTCAACTTCCCCCTTCTGCTTCCACTGCCAGGCTCTTACAGTGTCCTGTCTGCTGCATGGGCTCCTCACAAGCAGAGGAAAGCCAAGAGGAAAGCCTTGACCTCGGATGCTCTGTTTACTGTGGCATCCCCCCAGCAGCTCGAACCATGGCTGGTATGTGGACTAGAGTCAGTAAACATTTATGAATGAACACATAATCTCTTGATTTGACTCCTGCCTGCTCATCTGCCGATGTGTGCAGTGCTCTCAGCTTCTGAGATGACAGCATGCTCTTGTCATTTCATGGTGGAGCACTGCTACTATCCTCAATCCTTGGCTGCTTGTCTGCCAGGCAATTGAAGCCAGACTTCTCATTGGAAGACAACGTTAAGTGCTATTCAGAAGTCTGGGCTCTGAGGACAGACTACCTCAGTTCAAACCCAACTTTGCCTCCAAGAATCTCTGACTCTTGAAAGTTACTTAATGTCTCCTTGCCTTGGTTTATCCTCCTATAAACTAGGGGTTATAATAAATATTGTTCCTTAAAAGGTTGTCGTAAGGGGTAAATGACTATATATAACATATATACATTACATATATAACATATGTGTATTATATATACATATAAAAATTATGTATCAGAGAGGGTTGGGGATATATATCAAACAGTAAAGTACTTGTTGTAGAATTATATGCCCAACATCCATGTAAAAAACGGGGTCATGGCTATACATATCTGTGACACTGTGGGATGGGTGGGCAGTAGACAGAAACAGGTGGTTCCTGGAGTTCTCTAGCCAGCCAGTCTAGCTAACTAGTGAGTGTTGGATGCTGTGAGAGACCTACCTCAAAAATAAGATGGAGAGTAACTGTGGAAGATATCCAGTATCAGCACACACACATACATACACTACAAACATTTATGGGTACACATGCACATGCACACACACATGCACAGAATTCAGGACAGCATCTATGATTGCTAAGTATTTTATATAGCCCATTTCTTACAATGATCTCTAAAGTTATTTGAAGATCTTCAGAGGCCCCAAGTGTCCTTAAACTGAGAATACTCCTCACCCCACCTCCTGTTCCATACATTAGAAGCACCCATATGTCACATCAAATCCTTTCTGAGCTGTAATTATTTTTGGAAATTGTTTATAGCTCAATATGTTAAGAACAAACTATTCAGGCCAGAGCGGTGAATCAGGCCTGTCATGCACATCTTGGGAGGCACAGGAGGGAAGGTCACAAGTTCAAGGCCCACACAGAAGAACTTGGTCTCAAAAAAAAACCAGTCCAAACAAAGCAAAATGAAACACTGTTTGTTTGTCCCCTAGGACTTGAAAGTTGCCACATTTAAGAATGAAGTTGTAGTTGACCATTTGTGGCAATACTCCATTCCACAAGAATTAGTGAAATATTTGCCAGTTTTACATTTAATTTTCTTTTGAAAAATTTTCAGACATAGTTTTTCTGGCCTACCCCATCTTTCCCTTGCCTTTGGCTTTTTGAAACAGGTTCTCTGTAAGTAGCCCAGGCTAGCCTTCAATTCTCCATCTTCCTGCCTGCACTTCAGGGTGGGCTCATTCATTTCTGATACTCTTAAAAAAGCAGGTGCAGAGAGGAGTGGGGATAAACACTTATAATCTAATCACTCAGAAGGCTGGGGCAGGAGGATAGCAAGTTTAAAGCTAGTCAAAATGTATAGCAAGACCCTGACTCAAAGAAAAATCAAACCAAAGTATTTGAGCATTCTGTATGATGTAGAAAGCACTTTGGATTCAGTCTGCGAGCATGAAGCCTCTCTACTTACCATTGATGTGAGCTCCCGGCTTCACCCATTCACCAAATAAAATGGGCTCTGTTGCCATGGTGACTGTGATGATGACATCAGCACCTGTCACAGCCTCCTGCACCGACGAACAGACCCGAACATCTCCTTGCACTGTGCTTGCAAACTTCTCCGCATTTTCCCTAGTGCGGTTCCACATCCTCACCTTAGAGTGGGTAACAGAAAGGGACACTGGTGCATTTCTTCACTGCTTATGCCACACCAACCCACACTGCGCTGAGATGGTGACAATGGTGTCTTTAAAGAATGAACATATCATCAAGGTCACAGCATTAATCTGAACAGATATCTGCTCAGCCAAATGGAAACGGCCTCTCCTTTAAAGAAAGTGGACACTTTCCAGTTTCAGGGCAGGACGCAGCCTTGACGGCTTAATGATTACAGAGAAGGGTCTGGAACCATGCAGGCTTGGCATGCATGGCAACTCCTCCTTTACTTTATATTATTCCTGCAATGATTTCCCCCTCATTCAGTCTCAGCCCACATCTGCGAAATGGAAATGACAATCGGGCAAAGACAGCATGGAACTTAGTCTGAGTTTGGAGGTCTGGATCAAAGTTTCCACAGATACAAGACTCACGAAAAGACTGCTTTGTCATGGAAGAACTTCATCAATGAAGTATAGAGGAGGATTAAAGAGCAAACCATTTTAGGTGGAAGGTGTAGCTGATAAAAAGACAAATTGTGAGAGCCACGGAATCCTGTAAGGCGCTAGGGTGGAGGTTGACGGGGGCTGGCAGCCTTGAGAGCTGTGCTCTTGAGAGTTTACTAACAAGTTTCCATGTTTGGGTCAGAGGCTGAGAGTCTTCAACTAAAAATAAGGCTCAAAGACTCTCTAATCAGGAGACATGGTAAACAGAAAAACAAGGTTTACATCTAAGCTCATCAAGCTGGGCAAACGGCTCAACATACCTGGTAATAAGTCACTGGCCAGCTGTGCCATCTTTTCTGATAGCAAACGGTGCAAAATGTACCCAAAATTTAGATAATCTGCAGCAGTGACGTGGGAACCATTGATGAAAGCACGGGATACACAATAGTGTGCAGCCAACAAGTTTAAAGCTTCTGTAAGGTGTGGATGAGAGAAGCCCAGAAACTACTTGCCTATCTTTGAAAACAGCTAAATGGCTTTTTCTTTTTTTCTTCTTCTTCTTCGCAGTCTTTATGTCTCAAGACAGAAGTATTATTTTTATCATCAAAATGCGTACTTTGCATTGCTTCCACCTCTCTTACAGGCATACATTAAAGTGGAAAAAAATACATCATTAAACATTTCCCGTGAAGCGAGGCCACGGCAGGGCAGCAGGGGAAGGCGGCAAGATCTGCTGATGGCAGTGGAAGGCCGCTGTGCCCTCTGCTCACCAGGCCTTGCCCTGATTCTCAATCCACAGCCTGAAATTCTTAAAGCCTCCCAGAGTCTTGTAAGAGAAGCACAGGGAGGGGCTGGAAGTGCAGCTGATACTGGAGGTGTCAGAGAATCACACTCCCAGGTGTGGGTCCTGTGAGCCATGAGCCTGAAAAGAGGTGGTCAGGCTTCATGGGGAAGACATAAAGGTAAGGGTAAGCTACACTGGACTCGCCCACTGTGTGCCTGTGTTGGGTGGTACCTAGAGGCCCCTGTCCCATCTCCCCCCTCCCCAAGTCCCACCTTTACTCACCTCCTTGAAGGAGAACTGTTCTTTGAAGATCTCATAATGACTGTATGCCTGGACCCCAGCCCCAAGGATGCACAGCACGTCGCTGTCTCCGGGTTTCAAAAACTGAGAGGAAAAAGAGTAGCAAAGGTCAGTGGGTGAAAACAAAAACAACCAAACATCAGGTGGCCAGGAGGCTTCAGCTTCCCTCAAAAGCTGGCAGGCACCATGGAGATGCCACTTTGTTTCCATTTACCCTCTGTAGAGAGGGGCAGGAAGGAATGAGCCTTCACAGAGTGCCTACTGTGTGCCAGTACTCAACTCTCCTGATCTCATTTGGTCTGGACAAGAACCCTATGGACAAGAACCCTATGGGATGAACACTCTTAGTGTGTGTGTGTGTGTGTGTGTGTGTGTGTGTGTGTGTGTGTGTGTGTGTGTGTATACGTGTGCAAGTGTGCCTTGGGTGTTGTTTCTCAGGGCCATCCACCTTCTAAATAAACACCTGATCTGCCATGCCAACACTCCCCTGGGTCATGGCACTTCTGCTACGCATAGGAAAGCCAGCATCCCATACCCTTGTCCTTCTTAAATTAATGAAAAAAAAATCTAGATTCCAATTATTCCCACAGAATCCCATTTTCCTCTACAGTCTTTTGAGATTTGGTCTCATTATGTAGTCCAGGCTGTCCTATAACTTGTGGCGATCCTCCTGCCTCATCCCCAACTGCTGGGACTATAGTTGTGCACTGTCCTCCCAGATTAATATCCTAGTTTAAACTTCTGTTTTATAAACGATACCCTCCACAAACCTTCCACCTCTCTCATGGGGATGTCACAATCACCACTTGCTTGACCTTGTGCCTGGTGTGGCCCTGCAGTGCCTCACTCACTGATTGCAGTCCTCTCTCAAATGACACCCTGCCAGGGAGGTCACTTCTGAATTGCTTGAAGCATCATCTTTTTACTCAGAAACAGTGGTGTGTACCTGTAGACCTAGCTATGTGGGAGGCTGAGGCAAGTGAACCATCTGAGCCTAAATATTCAAGTCCAGCATGGGCAACATAGTAACGCCTCATTTCAAAAAATAAAGAGTCACTTCCACTCCAATATTTTTAACTTTGTTTCATTTTGTCTTTCTAACATACACTATGGGTTTTGAAGGGTATTATTTTTTTCAGTACACTGTAAACATACTATCAATTATTCACTAATTAATAAAAAATGAAATAGTTAAACATGCAGTAACATTTATTAATAATTAGTATATAATACATTAAAGAGCCATTGAATTTTTTAAAAAGTCAAATCAGTTTCCACTTTACCTTTTGGGACAGGAAAACGGGGAACTGTGCATAGAAGGTATCTGGGATTGTGTGGCACACATTCACTAGCTTTGTGAATTACTGTGCTCACTCACGTTTGGTACATGGAGTCTTAGTCATGAAAAAGGCAGACAGTATGCTCCGCATTCCTCCCCTCTGCAGACCTACTCTGGCTAGCACTGTGTAGACACTGGCCTTACCTTTGTGGCGATGGCAGACACGGCAGCTGTTCTCTTCGCAGTTATGACATTCCCATCCATGACCTTGGAGGAAGGAAAGACAGTGAGGAAGGTGCCGTCCTAGGACGGAAACCCAGGGGAGCAGCTCTGAAGGCCGCTCAGGCCACCCTGGAGAACTGCAGTGAATGTGGAGCTTAGGGCCACACTCAGATCTGTTCCCTCCCCTTAGGAGCTCTGTGGCTTTGAACACTAATCTCTACTGACTGGACTCTTCACCCGTAAAAACAAGGCTGGTGCCAGCAGCACAGAGGGCACAGAATGTGCTAAAGACACCTGCGTACAGGGAAGCCACTGCGCACGCTAGGCATCACTCATTTTGTTTTCTTGCCCTGGGATTCTCAGCTCTCCAAGTTGAGGGGAAACTTCGGGGGTCTGATTGTCACTTCACATCGCAGGAGCTTTGGAAAGACACTATTCCCAAAGCCAACCTTCAGAATGACTCAGGCTGTCTCTCTGGCTTGGGGTATGCAGCTCAGTTGTCAAGGTCTTGGGACCCTTTCCTGGCACATGGAAAACCAAGAAAATGAAGTCCCTAGGGGTGGGGTCAAGCTATCCTTGGTTTCCAAGGCTCCCCAGGAGGTCCTGATGCTCAGGGAGGGGTGAGCATTTTGCCTGGATGACAGTAACTGCCACCCTTTCACCCATCTTGGCTGACTTTCAAAAGGCAAGTGCTATTATTTGTTATCATTCTCATTTTACAGGCAAGAGGCTGAATCCTGGAGTGGTGTAGGAGGGTCCTTCTGTATTTGGGTTGCTTTTATTGGTTAATAAAGAATCTGCCTTGGCCTTCTGATAGGGCAGGACTTAGATAGACAGGATAAAGAGAACAGAATGCTGAGAAGGGGACAGAGTTAGAGAGAGCAGCCGCAATAAAGCTCCCAGGTCACAGACGCTAAATCTTTCCCCGTAAGCCACGACTAGTGGCGACACACCGATTATTAGAAATGGGTTAAACAAATATGTGAGAGTTAGCCAATAAGAGGCTAGAGCTAATGGGCCAGGCAGTACTTAAATAAATACAGTTTCCGTGTAATTATTTCGGGTATAAGCACCAGGCGGCGGGAGCTGGGTGGCCGCCGGGACGAAAAACAGGCCCTCGCGCCCATTACTACACTGGAGCTACAGAACATTCAGCAAAGTTCCAAAGTCCTGCCATCTAGTGCAAAAAGTGGAAGTTCCGGAAGTGGGTATTCATTGTCATCACTGGCAAAGGTAGCATAGACGCTGCTGCCACTGGGTGAGCGCAGGTTGGGGAGGAAGCGCTAGATACTCATCCCTAGTAGAAGTCTAGCCAGACTCCTTTGGGATTCATACATTCAGAGAGAAGGAAAGGGGGTTTGAGAGCCTGCTGAGAGCCCTCTAAGAGTCAAGGGTACCATACCAGTGTCTGTCAGATGGGTCAAAGAATGACCTTAACTTACGAGCTGTGTAACACCAAGTCAAGGATCTCTACTGAGCTCAGCAAAAATGAAAGGGGAAACAGCCTGTTCACACTCAGCACTTGGCAGGCTGAGGTAGGAAGGTCATGTGTGTGAGGCTGGCCTGGGACACATAGCAGACAGACAGACAGACAGACAGACAGACAGACAGATGCATAGAATGTAGTCTAGGACTGGATACACCATTGACTTAGACTGAAGAGGTTGAAGTCCAGCCTTGCTTAGTAGGGGGTAAGTCGAGCAGTACTGGCACTCACTCCTAGTCTCGGAAGTGGAGGGAAGAATATTAAGTACTTCTTGGGTGGTTTTAATTATACAGGTAATGAGCTTAGAACCCTGCATCTCTCTCTCTCTCTCTCTCTCTCTCTCTCTCTCTCCCTCTGTCTCTGTCTCTCTCTCACACACATACACGCAAATCACTCAGTAAGTGTGACCCCTGCTCTTTTCCCACCTCACTAGATGCTCAAAACAGATATCAGGAAGACAACTAACAGGCTGGGGGAGTCGATGAATAAATGTCTCCTTGGCTACTACTTTAGTTCAAGCTATGCATTTGTTGTATCTGGACAGGAACAGAAGCAGGAATAACAGGATTGTCATTTCCACAGCCACATGCTTGTAAGCCACTGTGGGCTCAAAGCGGTCTTAGAAACAGATGCCGTCCAGGTCACCTTTGCTGGCGTCTCATGTTTGGTCACTCCTGATCGTATGTCACTGCTCATGGAGAACTAGCTTCTAGGCTTAATTCTGGGCCTAAGGGACACTCTCTACTCCAGGAGGGGCTTGCTTTTCCCTGCTCTGTCCCAAGGGAGAAGGGGTTGCTTACCGCCAGCAGGGAGCCATTGCTGGGCTCAAAGAGAAGTACTGAAGCCTGGTGGGAGGGGACGGTGGATGTGTTGCTGTGGCCCTCGTAGAAGGTGACTAACTTGGTGGTGAGTGCATCCTCAGTTGCACTGTAGGCTGGCATGACTCCCAGGAAGCTGGGAGAAAGAGAGAGAGAGAGAGAGAGAGAGAGAGAGAGAGAGAGAGAGAGAGAGAGAGAGAGAGAGAGAAGTTGCAACTCCTTCCAGTTTATGCTAAGTGTTCTGTGAAGTCCCATGCATCTTCCGTCCTCCATCCTCCATCCCTGCTGCTCCGCTGGCACGCCGCTCCCCGTGCCCTCATTCCTCTGCCCTTCTCTGGGGCAGGACTCATAGCCTGGCTTTGGACCAGAAAGCCATCACAGCCCTGCCACTTCTCAGTTGTGTAAGCGTCACTAAATCACTTTACCTCTTTGGGTCTCAGTTTTCAACCAGCGGAGTGACTGACTACCTTGGTATCTCCTTCCTTGCTAAGTAAGAACAGTGTTGAATTACAGCAGGTGGCCCCTGTAAAGCGCCCTCTTGGCACAGTGCCTGTGGGTAGTGCCCCTTAAGCGGCAGCTGCCATTAGCAGAGATCAAGCAAGACCTCTCCTCCCCTCTCCCACTGCTTTCCTCAGCGTTTCTCCTCGTCTTTCTTTCGAAACCTTTCCTCCCATCACCTTCTGGTCTCTTCTTCACTCACCCTCGGTGCTTGGCCACCGGCACCACGGTGCGCACGGGCTGCATGACCCCTCCATCCGAACCTCTGGAGAAGTTCGCCAGAGCAGTCTCCAAAGGCGGGATGAGGAGGCTGGAGCTGCGGAGGTGATCCTGCACCTCGTCCGCGCTCAGGAACGCTGGCGCCCGCCTCATCTCGCCGCCTGCCTTCGAACCTGGGCCAGGCACTCACTCCACCTTCCTGAATCCGAGCCCTAAATGAGAGGACCGCCCGCGCAGCAACGCTGGGCGGGCTTACCGGGGCGGAGTATCGTTGCCCCGCCCCTCGATCCCGGCCACGCCCCCGCCACCCTCCCCAATTCTTAGGGTTCCCGGACGCTTCTTCCTAGATTGGAATCAAGGCGGCAGGCTGGAGGGGTAATTCTTGATTCCCATTCCTGTAATTAGCCATCGCCACAGCCCTGGGCACGCTGAGTGTGTGGAGAGGACTTTGGGTTTCCACCTTGTCACTCCATATCAGATCCACTGGGTATTGTGAGAAAGACAGGAGAGATGACAGGGTGCTCGCTCTTAGTGCTTGCTTTGGTGAAAAAGGGCTTGGAGGGTTATGCCATACTTTTAATTCCGTCTCCTTCTGGAGTTTCTTCTGTTCCCAGTCTCTCCCACAACCACCTCTAGACACTAGCTGTCATTTTAAGCACACAGATGACTTGACTCAGGTTAAACAAAACAACCTTCACCTTGAAGTCTCGGACAAGGGTAATGAACTCAGTCACATAAAGAGCCAAATGAAGTTTGTTTTTTTTTTCAAGTTCATGTTGTATTTGAAGGACAGACAATATACATAAAATGGAAGGAAACCAGCCACTACAGCTAACCCTCCACCATTGATGGAGTAGTGATGCCTAACCCTCGACCAGAGGTGGAGGAAGTGCTTTTGGGAATTCAGAGGGACTGTTCTAACCCAGAGAGGCAAGGTATCAGGAAGGAGCAAAGAAAACGAGGGTTCGAAAGAATAAGAGCAGCAGCGACAGCTAATCTCATTTGACTACACCAACTGTGGCTGAGGCATGGCGGTACTGTTGTTAGCCTTACTAGTGTAGATTCTGGGATCTGTTCAAGGTATCCACCGAGTCAGCAGCAGTTAGGCTTCATTTGGGGTGTGTACATGTGCATGCGTACATGTCCGTGTGTGTGTGTGTGTGTGTGTGTGTGTGTGTGTGTAAGCCGCCACCATGCATGGGTGCTATGAACCGAGTCCTGGTCCACGGGAAGAGCAGTAGGAGCTCTTAACAGCAGCGTTGTCTCTCCGGCTCCTTTTTTGTTTTGCCTTGAAACAGCATCTCGCCTAGGCCAGACTGGCTTCAAAATCCCTCCTTAGCCAAGACTGGCCTTGACCGCCTGATGCTCCTGCCCCCACTTCCCAGGTGCTAGGACAGCAGGTGTGCAGCCAGAGCCAGCTTTAATTTTTCATTATTAAAACAATACAACTGTCATTGAGTGTAGTAATGGCTTGGAGAGAAAGGCTATTAATAAACTCACTAGTAATGTAGGAGAAGCTGCTGTGTCTCTCCCCTGCCCCCTCCTGAGACCTTGTCTCTGCCTGGGGAAATTCTCTGCTGACCATCTACAAACCTAGGAAGGCGTGGGTCGCTTGCCCCTCCCTAGACTGCTGCCAACACTCTAAAAGTGACAGCAGGGAAGAGTGGTCCCCAGGCTGCAACAATATTGACTCAATAAAATTGATTGGACACACTCAGTAAATAACAGTCAATACTCAAGAGAAACATTAAAATAAAACAATAAAGTAAAAAATAGCCAAAGGAGAACAATAAACAAAATATAAAAAAATTAAATAGAAGTTAGAATAACGGAGTTTCTCTTTTGCTTTGGACTCTAGGATAGCTCCTTCTAAAAGACTGAAAATATTATACGAAAGTATTTATCTGGGCTTCTGAGTTCTGCAGTCGCCTCAACAGTCTTGCTGGCTTTACTAGAGTCTCTGGTGGACTAGCGAGCGCGCGAGCGGAACTCAGCGGAGTGGAAAAGGCTCCAGGGCGCACGCGTGGGCGGCACCCAGGCGGCTCCTTCCGGCGCGCGCCCCGGCGCCCCTTGCGCGTTCCCGTCCGTCCCGACCCGTCCGCGCCGCCAGGCGGTTGGCTGGAGCGTTGAGCGGAGGAGCGGTGCCCGGGCGACGCGCGTCCCCTCGTGGCCGTGGAGGTGACTGTTGTGGGGTCTGAGACGTGCGTGTCGTGGACCTGTTCTGCTGCCGCCCTTAGACGCCCCAGGAGTCCAGCGTGGGTCCCTCCACACTCGCCTGTAGGGACTGAGGAACGAATATCATTGTGTATGTGTGTATTGCCTGCCTAAAAGAAAGGAGCGACTGTCGGCCTGTGCATGCGGTGGACACATCCATCTCCAAGGAGATTGAGATGGGACACTTCTAAAGGCAGAAGTCCGTCGTGCTGGGTTTTGAAACAGAGCCTGGGTCTGACCGGGGTTTGTTGCAGGTTTTCACTGCAGTTCAGTAGAGGAGACTGTCGGGCAAGATGTCCCGGTGACTTCCCTAGCGAGCGGCAGTGAGTGGAGCAACTGTAAGTAATCCACACATTCTGGAGGTTGAGGCAGGAGAATAGCCAGTGTGAGGACAAATAGGGCTATGTAGCGAGACCCTGTCTCAAAAGGAAAACAGAAGGACCCTTAGGCTGTCTTGGGAAAAGTTTTATGATAAGCACGTGGCAATGCGTGTGGTGTCCCCTTTTAACCTCCAGACACTTTGGTTGGTTGGTTTGTTTATGACCCTCCCCTCCCTTTCCCTCCTCTCCCCGCCATTATCATTATTATCCAGGGTTTTGTTGGTCCTTAGACTTGCCTGGTCTTGTATACACTATGTAGCCAAAGCTGTCCTCAAGTTCACACGGTCTCCTTGCCTCAGCCTACCTAGTTCTGTGATTAAGAGCATGCGCCATCCCACTTAGCATAACTCCATTTTGACATGGACACTTTTCAGTTTAGGGGCTCGAGGGAAGGATTTGGGATCCAGGATCAGTTTTAATCTTAACCTGATTTGACACAAGTCACTTGACTTCTGTATCTCATCTATAGTTGGAAATAATTCTTTATCAATCTCACGATTTTATTTATTTAAAATATTACTGTAGCACAAAATAAGCTTAACCATGTTTTTGAGTCCCCTTTACCACACTCATAAATTCTTCACTAATTCTAGAACATTTCTCACTCTCAAGTAAATTTTCTAACTCCAAAAATAAATCCCGCATTTATTAAGCAGTCTCTCTCTCAACTGCCTCCTCCTTGCTGCCCCTGGCAACTGCCGTTCTTTTTTTTCTGTCTGAATTAGTGGAGGCTGGAATTTCACATGAATGGAATCATATATGTTCTGCTTAGCATGCTGTTTTCAAGGTTCCTGCCTGTTGTAACAGGTACCACACATCATTCCTCACCCCCTACGGGCAATCGAGACTCCATCATTGTATGTGTTTTTTCATCAGTTAAATGGACTTTGGGGTTATGAAGGCATCATGAACATTTGTATATATGTCCTATTTTGCATATACTTATTTAGTGTGTGTGCGCATGTGTGGAGGTCAGAGGACAACTTATGGGAGTAAGTGCTCTCCTTCCAGCATGTTGGTTCCAGGGCTCAAACTCAGATCATCAACCTTGACAGGAAGCACCCTTACCTGCTAAGCCATCTCACTGGTCCTGTACAATTTTTGGTGGGAGGGGGGACAGGGTATGGACATACTTCTAGGAGTGAGATTGGAGAGTCCTATGGAAATTGGGCATTTGGTCTTTGAGAAACAAGCTGCCAATCTGTTTCCCACTGTGTGCTGCCCCATTCACCACCAGTGGGGAAAGGTTCCAGTTTTATACCTTCTGGGCACGAATTTTCTATTTTGTTTTTGATGTAGAATGTATAGCGTGTGGCAGATTAAGCAGCAGCCCGTTTTTCTTTGAGTAATAACGTGAGATCTTTTAATGCAGTCATTGGCTATCTGTAGGGCTTCTTTGTAGAAATGTCTGTTTAGGACTTGCCCACTATTTAGTTAGGTTGTCTTTGGCTGTAAGGGTTACTGTATATGTTCAGGATGTGATTTGGCAATGCTCCCTTCCACTCTTTGTCCCAGAGTGCATTGCTGTTAAGTGATGACTTGAGACTCTGTTTATTCTAAGCATTTGTTTTTGCTACCACATTGCGTCCCTAATCATTTTGCATATGGCGTGAGGTTCGAGCCCCTTTCCACTCCTTTGCACAGTTGTTGAAAATTGCGTTCTTTTCCTGGTAAGTGAGCAAGCGTGATGACCGTCAGCCATGGTACATGGAGCATTGCCCTACTCTGTGCCTGTGCTTTTCTCCGATTACTTCTGTTCTGATGATTGACGTTCTGCAGAAATGTTGATATCACGAAGTGCCGGGCTTGATTCCTTGTTCAGTATCCTTTAGAATTCCATGTGAATTTTAGGACCAGCCTATTCAAGGTGTTGAGTTTCTTTCTTTTATTTATTTATTTATTTATTTATTTTTTCCATTCAAGAACATAATTAAAGAAATAAAAATTTTTTTCCTTTCTTCCCCTTCTCCCGGTCCCCTCCCACTACCCCCCACCCCTCCTCCCTCCCCCTTCTTCCTTGAAAGAGGGCATGATGCCCTGCCCTATTGGAAGTCCAAGGCCCACCCCCATCCCTCCTGGCCCTAGGAAGGAGTGCATTCAAAAAGACTCGGTTCTCAAAAAGTTAATACATGCAGAAGAGATAGGTCCTGGTGTCATTGTTTGTGGGTTCTCCATCTGCCAACTTTCGCCGCCACATTCAGAGAGTCTGGTTTGATCATATGCTCATTCAGTCCCAGTCCACGTGGATTGGTGTGCTCCCATTAGTTCAGGCACACTGTCTCAGTAGGTGGACCAGCCCCTCACGGTCCTAACTTCCTAACTCATCTTCTCCCACCTTCTGCTCTTCACCTGCACCTTGGGGGCTCAATCCATTGCTCTGATGTGAATGTGGGTCTCTGTCTCTATCTCCAT